>JAODAL010079563.1:0-12537 GCA_025379985.1 Phyllomedusa bahiana | reverse complement strand
ACAGTGCTGGAGGGTGCACTGGGGGAAATCCATAGAACAAATAAAATTAAAGGTGGTCTAACGTGCTAAATTTGGGTTCAGTATGTGGGAATTCCCCACCAAGGCAGTACCAATTACAGTTCCAACCAATGTTGAAGTTTTCTAGCAGTGTAACATGTTGCATTGTCTGCCGCAGATAACACAATCAGCGTGTATGTTTCTATGTGATCTGCAAGGGTGGATTCATACTCAAATCCATTGAGAGTACCTTTAACATGGATGAATTGCTGAAGAGAATGTCAGGAAAATATTGCCCTGACCAAAATGCAGCCACCACCAGTTTGTGTTCTTCCAGCAACGGTTGTACAGTGTTTGGATGCTTCTTGCCTGACACACCAACATTCATCCAGTCAAGGAAGAAGAAAAGGTGATTGGAAAAAGCAACCTCTTACTAGTCAGCAGAGGTCTAATTTTCCTAGTGTCATGAAAATGTAAGCCTGAAAATGAAAATGTAAGCACATTGGTTCATTTTTGGTGGTGAACTGTTCCACTGTAGCAAGTCAGTCTGTCCTTGTGCACCTTTGTACCCAATAATCACCTCTCATATCAATGGTACGTGGTGCTCTACAGTCTGCAAATAACTTATTTTCAATGGCATCATTTGGCCATGTAGCGACCTAAGGTAGTGGATCCAATGTGCCACCATGGGTGATCATATAAGCCATACCAGGGAGAGGAGTTTAAGGGGCCATTGGTTTTCACCAGAGCTCGCCAAAAGGCAGGATGGTCTTGCTGCAGCAAGCGACCCCCAAGTCACTACTCTTGGTGTGACTTGCCTGCAGTGGCAGCCGAGGTTTGCGTGGTACAAATTCATTAGGCAGGCTTATAGTCAGGGATAGACAGGAAGGTTCGTGGTCGAGGGACGTGGCAGAAGAGAACTGGTACATGGTAAGAACAGAAACACAAGGGAATGCTACTCATATATAGGCTAGGGGCACTATTGATCCGGTGGTTAGGTTAGGGGAAAGCAGAGTAATATAGTACCAGCTCCTGGCAATTATCCAAAAACCATCGCCTTGGTGCCTTAAATTTCACATAGCCGGCACGTGGCAGCAGAGGCAGTAGGACTACGGATGTGCTTGCGGCACGACTTGTGGGTCATGGGAGCACTCGTAACAGTCCACTCACGAAATAATTTCACCATGGAAAATATTTTAAATTGCACAGCCTCAGAAATAATGCCACTAGAAACCATCTCTTTTTGGAAGTCTGATAAATCGTCCCTTTTATCCATGACTGTAACACACTTCTCATATATCTGTAACGGGCGCACCCGTGTCCCCACCTCCAGACGCCCGGCGGGGACGGGTGGTGCTGCTGACCGGGCTACTTGGGAGTGGAGTCTAAGTAGGTCCCGGTATTCACCAGAGGCCGCCGCAAAGCGGGATGGAATTTCTGTGGCGGGAGTCTACCAGGTCTCTACCCCTGACATGACTTGCTTGTGGTGGCAGCCGAGGTGTAGCATGGAACAGAATTGTGAGGCATAGAAGTAGTCGGGGACAGGCGGCAAGATGAGGGCAGGCGGCAAGATTCGTGGTCAATAAACGTAGCAAGAAGGTCAGGGCCACGGCAGAGACTAGTACACAGATAACGCTTTCTCTAGGGCACGGAGGCAACAAAGATCCAGCAGGGAAGTGACGTGGACACATACGTTATATAGGGTCAGCGCCGGTAATTATCCAATCACCGGAGCGCTGTCCCTTTAAATTCACATGAAAGAGCACGCGTGCGCATTTCGGCCGGCAGGGGGGAGCGCAGGACGGGAGCGTGGACAGATAAGCGGATGGGATGGGTGAGCCAGCAAACCGTAGCCCGGTCAGCGGCGCCACCCTTCCCCGCCGGGTGCCTGGAGATGGGGACACGCATGCGCCCGCGACCCACAGGGCGGGACGCGGCGCCACCCGTTACAATATCTTATGTACCCACCAAGCCAACTGATGACAGAGAGAGTGAAAGAGAAAGAGAAGGAGAAGGAGAAAGATGAGATGGAAATCTTATTGCCCAGATCTACATGACTAGTTGTTACTTCTCAAGCAATTCCCACATTTGTAGCGGCTATTGCTTTACATATCTACAAATTGAAATGCACATCTCATAACAGAAAAGGTTTCTGCTCTCCACTCCAAACAACTTTTACTTTCATACCTAGCCTAATTATCAACAATAAATTACCGTACAAAGAGTGTTTTTTAATATTATTTCCAACAGACTTCATGACTTTGAAATACTTGGAAGCTAGTATATACATGAGCCACCTTTATTTGCTTTTTAGAGCTGAGTTATCTGACCCTCTGACTTAAAAAGCTCCTGAAAGGTAAACAACTTAATGCATCGCATCACTTTCAGCTTTTAGAAATAAGAAATTTCAAACATAGTACTAAATTTAATCAATGCAATTGATCACTGAGGGATATGTTTTTACGGAAAGATAACCTGGCTATGCTTTTTTTTTCATTGAATGCACTGGGATTGCTGCCAAGCTACAAAGTTAGGTCAGGTCAATATCCTGTGAAATGTATCTCTCTGAGTGATTAATTACCCAGCTGTATGGAAAGTCTCTTAACACACAACTTTTTAAGGCGTATACCATTGTCTCTATGCATTTTTTTCTAGTAACAGCAGTGTCAGAATATTATTCATAGGAAGCAGCTAAATGGCTACAATAACTCGAAAATAAAACACAATAAAACCTTTAAAGAAAATCATATACAGTTTGTTTAATTCCTTTTATAGTCCTTTGCTCAGTGACCATTGATGTGGAAAGTGATGTTCTCTGTATTTTAACTTTATACTTTAAATGATTAAACTTATCAGTTAAACTGATTTGATGTAGAGAATATGAAATGTATATTGATTGTCCAGACTTCAAGTTACTCTAGACGGTTAAAATATGATAGAAATATGATCTAAGTTAGGGGAACCCATTCATACTAATACTTCCTCCAGGTCATTATAACTAGTTTTCAGTACACTTTAAAACTTTGTTAACCCATTTATTAGTTAGTGGAAATCCTGGTTTCTTATGGTTGAGGTTATTCATGTTGTTTTAAAGCAATCTTTAAGTGTGACGGTGTCATCTTGGGATCCAACCGACTTATACTACAAATTAATTTACCAAACATGACATGCTCAATAAAAATTCAGTGCCCTGTTGAATTATCTTAAATTATTTGTTTTAACCCCTACAGAACACAGGTACTTTTGGCTTTTATGCAATTTTTTTTTGTTTTGTTTTACTTATCCATATTCTAAAAACCATAACTGTAGCTATATGAGGAATAATGGGGGCTAGAGATGGCCGAATTTCTCAAAAATTCGGTTCGGTCACTTCGCCGAATTTTCCGACAAAATTCGTTTCGGTCCGAATTACTTCGGCACGAATTTACGTTAAAAAAAAAAAAAAAAAAGCTATTTTTTAGGCTGCCCCGAGGCCCCGCAGGGTGCTGTAAGAACGTTGTGCCATGCTTAAATATGCAAAGGGCGTTGGTTTGGTCTTCATAAAATGTTGTGTTTTCGTATGCAACACATTGACTGCTTCGCTCTTAGAATCGCTTTCATAAAAAATTCCTGGGCACTTAAGAGGGCAAAACTGACCAAAAAACTAAAGCGGGAATTTTAGCCTGATAAAGTCATGTAGCGAAAGCGGAAAAAAACAAGCTGAGAGCTCAGGTGCAACATTAGTGATAGGGGTGGGGTGAGGGCCCGGCAGCACAGCATTGAGGTCACCCAGTGGACAATGACATTCTGGAGGCGGCAAAAAACAGTATTAGGCCACAGAGTGGACAATTTTACATGTGGAGGTCACGGCGGCGCAGTATGAGGTCGGGAACAGTGGCACATGACATTATGAGGCGGCAACACAGTTTTTGGCCACAGAGTGGCACAATGATACATGTGGAGGTACGGCGGCCCGGCAGTATGAGGTCAGACAGTGGCACAATAAACATTATGGAGGCGGCACAAAACTTATTGGGCACAGAGTGGCACAAGATACAGTGGGGAGGCCCACGGCGGAGGCGTATAAAGGTTGACAGTGGCCAATGACATTATGGAGGCGGAAAAAAAATTTATTAGGGCCCCAGAGTGGCACAATCACAAAAGTGTGGAGGTCACGGCGGCAGTGTATGAGGTTCAGACAGTGGCACAATGGCATCTGGAGGTGGCACAAAACAGTTATTAGGCCCAGATTTGGACAATGATACAGTGTGGAGGTCACGGCGGCAGCATTTATGAGGTCAGCAGTGGCACAATGGCATTTGGGGTTTGGCCAAAAAGTATTAGGCCACAGATGCACAATGATACAGTGTGGAGGTAACGGCGGAGCAGTATGAGGTCAGACGTGGCACAATGCAAATTTTGGAGGTGCAAAAAACAGGAGTAGGCACAGTGGGGAAAGGGCACGCATCCAGCACGGCGCAGCTTTGAGGTCAGACAGGGCACAATGACACGTGTGGAGGGCACGACGGAGTCAAGCAGCCAGCATGAGGTCAGAGGTGGCACAATGACATTTTTGCAGGTGGCAAATAGTATTAGGCCACAGAAGCGGCCAATGACTGAGAGCGGAGGTCAGGGCCCGGCCAGCAGCATAAAGGTCAGGCAGGTGCCACAATGACAGAGGGTGGAGGTGTTGACAGGAGCAACCGCATGGGGTTTGAGTAGTGGACAAGAATTCTGCAGGTGGCAAAATTGTATTAGGCCACAGGCGGCACAATGACTGGAAGCGGAGGCCCACGGCGGCATCAGCATGAGTCAGGCAGTGGCACAATGAAGAGAGTGGAGTGATGACAGGAGCAACAGCATGAGGTCAGAGGTGGCACAATGACATTTGCAGGTGAAAAATAGTATTAGGCCACAGAGGGGGAAAAATGGACTGAGAGCGGAGGTAAAGGCGGCAGCAAGCATGAGGTCAGGCCAGTGGCACAATGACAGAGAGTGAGGTGATGACCAGGAGCACAGCATTGAGGTCAAGGGGTGGCAAAATTTGACATTCTGCAGGTGGCAAAATATTTATTAGCCACGAGCGGCAAAATGATGAGAGCGGAGGTCACGGGGGCGGAAAGCATGGGTCAGGAAATTTGCACCAATGACAGAGAGTGGAGGTGATGCAGGAGCAAACAGCATGAGGTCAAGGGGTGGCACAAGGGACATTTGCAGGTGGCAAAAAATAGTTTAGGCCACAGAGCGGCCCCAATGACTGAGAGGGAGGTCAGGCCGGCACAGCATGGGGTTTCAGGCAGGGGCACAATGACAGGAGAGGGGAAAGGTGATGACAGGAGCAACAGCATGAGTCAGAAGTGGCACAATGACATTCTGGAGGTGCAAAACAGTACCAGGCGCAGAGTGCACAATGACAACAGTGTGGATGTCACGGCAACAGAAAAAAGCAGCAGCAGCATGAAGCACATAGAGTGGCACAATGGCAGAGTTTGAGGTGGGGGGCAATTACCAGTCCTGGTAAAGACGGTGGTAGGAGGGGAAGGGAAACTTCAGCAGATGTGTGGCATCAGGCGGGTGGCGCATCAGAATAGTGGTTTGAGAGGTAGTTTGAACCGACTGGACCTAAGGCATTGGTGTGTGGAAATCCTGGCGATCCACGCTGATTCATCTTGGACAAAGGTCAGTCCGTTCAACATTTCCCTGGACAAGGGGTTTTTGGGGGTAACGATGGCCCCGCCGCACTGAACACCCGCATCTTGATGCCCACTACTGGGGGGCAGGAAGCTTCTCACTGAAAACCCTCGGCAATTTTGCGGCCACACATCCGTTTGGCGCCATTTGTAGGGATCTCTAACTTGGGGTGGCAGAGTGCTGTCCAAGTAGGCACCTTTTGGGTTTCAGGGAATGCTCCATGTCTGTGTGTGCTGTGCTGTGGTGGACGCCCTCCTCACTAGGCGGGTGAAGGAAGTTTGTTTATTAGTGACCCCAGCTTAGGTTATGCTGATGGAGCTGGTACTTGCTCTACCCCCCCCTTCCCCAGCGCCGCGGCAGTAGTACGTGAGCGTGAGGAACCCCCCGGTCGGGACCTGTCGAGGAGGGACGATGCCGCCATAGGCAGGGCCAATGATTACGGAGGATTTCCCTTTTAGTATTTGAGTTGTCTTCCCTTCAATAGCGGGGAAAAAAGGTCCATTTTGGACCGGGTAGGAGGGTCCAAATAGGGTGGAGAGCCAGAAGTCATCCTTGCGGATCTGCTATTCGCTGGTCAAAAGCCAGGCAAATAAGCAGGGTGCGGGAATCTGCAAAAAGGGGATACGAGGGGCTCCCTCCCTCCATTTCACTGGTTACTGCCACGGGCTTGGGAGTATCTGCTGTCTTCCTAAATCTCCATCCACTTCCTCCCTCTCCTGTCCTCTCTCTTGTCACTCTGGGTAGAAATCCACCCCATTTCCCAGACAAGCTTCTCCAATGTCCTCCCCCTCCTCCCCCTCCATGCAGTCCCCACGGACCAATTGTGGCCACGAGATGTGTCGCCAATTCTCCAGTCCCTGCCCAGACAGATTTTTCGCATCTGTTCCGGACATGAAGCAGGGAATGACGTATTTTTCCGTTGTCCTGGCGACTGACAAAATAACGTGGCCTCCTGAATGGCCTCAAAAAACGGCAGGTACGCATGAAGCTGCCACTGGACATCAAAGGTTACACAGGGGTCCCTTTGTCTGCCTGGATATCAAAAATCGTTAATGGCTTTCTCTGTTCATCAGTCGGTCCAAACATGTGCAGGCTGGATTCCAGGGGGTTGGAAAAACATCGCATATCAGAGGGTTGGGGAGGTGTTTGCGCTGCAACTCGGGGAGGGTGTTCCTGGCTTTGGGTACGAAATGGATAAAAGTGCATGCACAGTTTCCTGGCCATTTTCAGAATGTTCTGAAGGTCGGTGGAAGACTTCGGGAAACCCTTTTTAAAAACCAGATTGAAACGTGCGCCATGCAGGGCGCATGGACCATCCTCCTCGGTGCAGCGGAACACCTGTTCCTCCCTTTGGGACCTACCATGGTTCCGTTTGCAGTTGGCGCGGGGGAAACCCACACATCGATTTCTTGCTGCATGACGCGGAAGCATTTCCCTCCCCTGTGTGACTTCGTTCGCCGAGGAAAGCTAGGTTTGAACTGCGTGACACCGTTTGTGCCCTACACATGTGGTATGATGGAGCAGTACTTGTGGAGGCTGAGATTTTGGTGGGGGTGGATGAGGAGGAGGCGGGGCATTGGCGCAGGAGCAGCAGTTTGAACAACGTGGAGGAGAAAGCGGCGTCTTTTCCCGTCCAAGTTGTTGGTGTGCCTGGGCAGGAAGCACATTCACCCAGTGGGCGTAAAGGACATGTACTGGCCCTGACCGTAGTTTTCAGCTCCAGACGTTCCGCGTGCCCCTGTACCTTGGGGAAAAAACCCATAAGCTCAAGGACTGACCCCACTTTTGTTCTACATATTTATGAAGTGCTGGTACTGCCTTTTTGGAAAAGAAATTACGGCTTGGAACTCTCCATCCGGCTCGGCACAAGCCATTTTGTTTCTGAATTGGTTTCAGAGTCCACCATTTGGAAAGGGCGGGACTGCAGTACCAACAACTTGGACAGGAGCACGGTCAGCTGCTGCACCTTAGGAGGGTGGGACGCAGACTGTTGTCTCTTTACCATCGCCTCTCTGAAACGAATGCTGGCGCCATGAGTAGCGAAAGGGGAGGAGCATCTGGACCCGGGAGAGGATGTCAAAAGAGAAACAGCTGCCTTTGCAGAGGTGGTGGAGCCTTGATGGCTGAAATGGCAATGCGTGGCCACTGGCGCTGCTGCTGCTGCAGCGGCAGGATGGACCACCACCCTCTGAGCCCACGTTTCTCCCAGGCCACCGGATGGTGACGTGCATGTGCAGACGCAGGGCCCTTGTGCCAACGTTAGCTCCCTGGCCACGCTTCACTTTCTGCCCCCAGATTCTACATATACCCATATTCGGCTCCCCGGGTCTTAGCAAAGAACTGCCACACCGCCGAGTAGCTGATTTTTACCGCCAACGCTCCGCACTGAGTGACTACTGCCGCCCCTGCCCTCGCTGAGCCCCTGTGCCGCTTTCTGTCTTGGACCTGCGAAGCGGGTTTTCTACCCGTGCCGCTTGGCTCCCCACCTCACCACTGCTGCTTCCCTGCTGACTCACGGCCCCCACAACCCACTTGCTGGCTGCGCCGCTGCCTGACGCGCAAGCTGACCCCTCTTTCTCCTGACGATGATGAAGCCCCTTTCTTCACCCGGCTCCAAGTGCGGGTCGGCTACATATCATCTATTTGTGTTTCATCGTCACTACTGTCCTCATCACCGGTCTTGGTAAGCCGAGGCTGACCTCTCACCACATGACCTCCCATGCCACTTTCCACATCTATACTTTGCCGCCGCCTGCCAGTGGCTGGGGTTATTGGCCGCATTTCTGCGGTGCCACGTAGTGCTGACTGCCCTCCTCAAATTGTTCATCCTCGCTATATAGTGGCGCTGAGCCCAGACCACATAGTAGATCCCTGGCTGAGGGAATGGATGGGACAGAGGCGGGCTGAGGACAGGTGAGGGCCGCTGACCCGCTCCCGGGCCATGCCAACTAAGTGTTGTGTCTGAGGTTCCCACCCACTCTTGGCTGAGGTTGTCAGATGTCATCTGGGGGGAAGGGATGGGCCTAGTCAACCAATCAGAAACCCTTGGGTTGCTGAAAAAAACACACGGCGCTAGATGGGCAAACGGCAGTTGTGGCCTCCCCAGTGACCCCTGCTGCGACGTCCCCTTGCTGTGCTGCGAACCCGGGCCCGTTTCAGAAATGTTTGTGCCACTGCCATCGCAGTTGCAGAGCCTGCCACCTCTCTGTCTGACATACTGTTTGTTCTAAAAAAGTACAGGGCACTTTTTGATGAGCTATCTGTATATGATAAATATACACCTGTTTTTGACTCCAAATGAACCCAGTAACAAGTTGGGTAACCCTTGGATATAAATTGGCTTTCCAAAAAATGGCCAGGAAAAATTTACTTGTATGTGTCGTTTACAAGCACTGTGTGTTTTACTAAATGTAAAAGCACAACAGGCTTAATTTTAAATTTTGCTTGTGAATTTTGCTACAAGAAAAATGTTTATATTTCGGTGTTGAAAAAGACGGTTTATTTTTGTCAGCACACCAGCAAAACAACGCTTAATTAACCCCTGGATGTAAATTGCGCCAAAGAATTGAGCCGCACAAACTAGTAGCGTGTTACAATTGCGTGTTTTCTACGCCACACAAAAAGAGATAAAGTTGTAATTTGCCTTTGCTTGTGAATTAGGCTACCAAAAAAAAAAATATATATTTGGCGTTGAAAAAGACGGTTTATTTTTGTCAGCACACCAGCAAAACAACGCTTAATTAACCCCTGGATGGAAAAAGCGCCAAAGAAAATATCCGCACAAACTAGTAGCGTGTTACAATTGCGTGTTTTCTACGCCACACAACAAGAGATACAGTTGTAATTTGCCTTTGCTTGTGAATTAGGTACCAAAAAAAAATATATATATTTGGCGTTGGAAAAAAACGGTTTATTTTTGTCAGCAAAACCAGCAAAACAACGTTAATTAACCCCCTGGATGTAAAAATTTCGCAATAGAATTCAGCAAACCAAAAATGAAGTGGTATTTGTATTGTAAAAACGCTGTTTCTTTAAATGAATACAACAGGAACTGGTTAGATCCCACTTGGATATTGAATTTATGAGCTGCAGTGGACGCACACTGGATTTCAGATCCCAAAACCCAAAAAATCAGAAATAGCACATTCAGAGAACAGTCCTGAGACAAGCTGAGACACCCACAGAAATCGCTGTATAAAAATCGTTCTTCAGAAAGCGCTATCACCAGCAGCAGCACCTTCCTATCCAGTACAGTGAGAGGAGTGTTTAGCTCCCAGCGGCGCGCTCGGTCTTATTAGTGCGGTGAACGTCACAAGAAATTACCCGCCGGTCTTGATTGGCTTCATCTCTGCAATTGTCATGCAGGCTATGCCCCTTTTTCCCCCCAGAGTGCTTTGCCCCATGTAGCGCCATGTGCTCGCAGCCATTTTATCAATCAAAAGCACACTTCGTTCACCCGAAGTACCCCAAAGTTCGACTTCGGTCCGAACCGAAGTTTTCCTGAAATTCTAAACGAATTCCACTTCGTTAGAATCAATTCGCCCATCTCTAATGGGGGCTTGTTCCTGTATTTTAATGACACAATGTATTTCAATGGCACAATATCTGAGTACAATTTATTGATTAACTTTTTCAATGGGCAATAGAAAAATAAAACAGGAACACTAGCATTGATTTTATAATGTTTCAAATTTTGAAGAATTATGTTTTCTTTATTACGTGGGTCAGTAAAGTAATGTCAGTATCAAATTTGTATGGTGTTTTCTGTTTTACCTTTTTTGCACAAAATAGTTACTTAAAAATAGTTTTTACGTTTCCATATCCTAAGAGACATGTTTTTTTTTTTTTTTTTGTTTGTAGGTTTTGTTTTTGTTTTTTGACAGGACTAGTCACTGTTGTGGCTAGTTTTTGTTAGACAAATTGTTATTTTTTACAAATGCACATTTGGGTTACACAAGAGTTTTAAATCACACTTTATTCCTTTTCTCCGACCCAGACAGAATATAACAAGATATGAAATAAATTACATTCCAGATTGTATAGTTTATTTGTTTTTCTTATTTTCTAATAAACTTTTAGGGAGACATGTATGAAGATCGGCACGTCGAAACTCCTGTTTTCACGTTTTTTAACGGAAAAAACTGTGCTTCATGTATGCTGGTGTCGAAGAGCGCTCATAAATGCGGTGCAAACTTCTACGCCTCCGGCAGACAGACCCCATTGAAATAGGTCTGTCTGAGCTGTAATGCGCCTCACTTTGCCGACCTGCATTCATACATGTGTTGAAGTTTTCGAATGTGGTGCATCCCGCCCCAGAACGCCCACAGAACGCCCCTTCATGTTAGGTACATTACAAAGTGGCGAACCTTATACCTAACAGCGCATTAGGTGCGTCCGACAGCAGAGCCGGCACAGTGAGGCGCATTATAAGTCTGAAAATGTGTGAAAGCTCCGATCATACATGTCCCCCCTAGTGTTAAAAGGGTGATATTTATTTTGCTTTTATTTATTTTTATATTAAAAAACATGTGTACTTTATCCCAATATTTGTTAGTCTTTTGACCACTTAAATAATACTCCGAACTACTTATATAGAACATTGTGTTATTTCTGACTGTCATCTACTGATGAGGAGCATATTAGGATTCTTGTCAAAGCCTAATAGGCGTTAATACTGTACATGGCAAACCCATAAACCATTGTTAGACCTCATGGTAATAAGTGTTGCTGGGGCCCAATAGGGTGACAGAATGAGCTTTCCCTCTTTTATCACTCTCTTTAGATGGCATGGTTACTGTTTATCTTGGCATCTAAGGGGTTAAAAGGTAGCTCTGATCCCAACCTTTGTAGACAGTTTTCACTATGGATGGTGGGGTCTAAGCAGCTGACTAGGACATGCGAGTGTCCTAACTCTATGACAATCTTGCAAATAACCTCTATGTCATAAATGAACAGTGCAGAGGTGATTGGAACTCTCATTTATTTCAATGGGAGATCCAAATGGGTGTGCTCAACTGTATTCAGAACTCCCGCTAAAATGAGTGATAGTGTTCCAACCACCTCTGCATTCCCAACAGAGAATTTCAAAGGTTCTTTCTTGTAGGTTCCACTTGATAACCTATTAACATAACATAAATTTGTGAGATGGGAAAAAACCTTAAACATACTGCTGCATAGTGTAATTCAAAAACACATACGGTACTCACCTCGCCACTCAGCATCATATCATTGCTGATGCTGTTGACAGTCTCCCCTGTTCTTTTGTTTACTGCCTGCTCCCAACAATTGGATTGTCATTGCTGCAGCTATTGCAGTCATGTGCATTGCCTGTCATCAAGGCTTTGATTTGTTCAGCCCTAAGCATTAATGTCAATAAATTGCATATGGTTACTGTAAGCATTCAATGGCTGCAGTAATTATGAGTCGACTGCCAGGAAGTGAAGAACAGGAAGACTGATGGCAGTATCCATTCTGGAAAGATATTGAGTATGTGCTCCTTATTTTAATGCTGCAACTGTCACGTCAAGGGAGGTGCAATGAGCCCTAACTGGAACCCAGCCCACTGTCCCTGCCTGCTTGACGTGCTGCCCTAGGCGGCAGACGGCAACTGGGCGACAGTCCCTGCGCTACTAAAAGTGCTGGGGCCGTGAGAAGCAAGAATGGTCAGACAGTCCGGTCGATATCAAATAGGAACGCCAAAGCCAAAAAATCAGAACCGAGGAAAGAACGTAAACAAGCCGGGGTCAAAAGCCAAAACGGAAGCAAAAGCACAAAATCAGGAGACAAAGCCGGAGTCAGGAGAACAAGCCGAGGTCAGGTACACGAAAAACAAAACAAAAAACAAAAAAGAAAAGAAAGGAGGTACCCGGA
>JAODAL010079562.1:0-12537 GCA_025379985.1 Phyllomedusa bahiana | reverse complement strand
TGTGTGCATAGGTCGCCATGGCAACTAGTGACACCATGCCCAAATGCATTGTGGGAAGGTGAAGTCACCAGACACCCGGATGCATTCGACAGCATCCGGGGGTTTCCGGTAGGAACGGGCGGCGGATTCTTCCCTGCCCTCGCCGATCGTAGGAAGGGGAGCTCACCCCCTGCCTGCGGCAATCATTATCGCGGCCATGACAGGCGCGGTAATGATGTGTTTTTTCACCCGCGGGCCGGAGTCACTCCGGCCGGGGGTGATGGGCATGAAGCCTGCGGTAATTCCGCTGGTTCCCACCCGATCGCGCGCGGGTCCCCGCAACCCGCGCGATCGCCAGGGCGTATGCATACTTCCATTTGCGGGAAGTCATTTCCCGCTGGGCTACAAGTCCAATGTGGGAAGGGGAAAATGTAACTCCACCCAAAAAAGGGTTTTTTTTTTTAGTTTTGGGTGGTGCAGGGACGGGTCTTTACATTTGTTTTGCTGTCTGTGCCCTTGTTAAGAAGATTTTTACCTCATGTGCTGCTGTGTCATGCTGGAACTTGTTTTTTCCATACTACTACCTCTGGGGAAACAAAATACAAGTTCACGTCCCATAAGTCCCCCGTTTGAACTAGGGGAAGATGAAAGTCGAACGGTTTTTTTGAAATTTTTTTTTAAAAAAATCACATACCGGGATTGAATTTTCATTGATTAGAGAGGCACATTTAGAAGAAGCCAATGCAACAAGCCATTTAAACTGATGTGAAGTAGAAAAACCCCAGGATCCATAATTAAAAATATTCCAACACTGGCATACCATGAGTAAGGGTCGTGTGACCTGAAACGCGTTGATCAGTCTTTGAGCGGCAGCTTGACTTCTTTTAATATGGAAGAATAAAGTGTTGGAATATTTTTAATTATGGATCCTGCTTGCTTCTACATCACAATCGGATAAGCTGGCTTGTTGCATTGGTTTCGCTATGAATTTCATTGGATTGGCACTCCTAGCCGTCGGTTTTTTCACAATGGAATTTGGGCAGTAAGGTAGCCTTTTTCAATTTTTTTCTTGTTTGTGCCAATTTAGAAGAAAATTGAAATGGGGGCATCCATGCAAGTTTAAAAGGGGGTTTTTCCCTCACTACAAGGATTGCTGTTTTTTATTTAAAGATCTTGCAAAAAAAGTCCTTTGAATATACTTAACAGTGTCCTACCTATTCCCAGATATCCCCTTTGTAGGGGCTATCTTTCCCCACCTAACTTTTCAACCTGTTTGATTTTCCCTATGGGGCCGCACTGGTCACTATGTACAGACCTGTTTTATCCTCCCGATACACATTCAAAAATTTCAGTAGCACCCTAGAACTAAAGCTGCATCAAAGGGGGCATAGGAACTTTGAAAAAAAACATTTTTTGCTATCTAAATTATGGGAAAAAAAATTTGAGGTTCTCAGTTCACATTTTTGACAAAGCTGCTTAAGCCACCTCCGAACTTCAACGGACCTCAGGGAGGCGGGCCTACACTATTGTTACCCTCGTTTGGGTCCTATTCAACCTCCAAATCCGGGGGAAAGAAGGAACCCATTTACAAGTTCACTCACTGATTAAAAAGCCTGTAAGGTGGGTGGGTGCAAAAAAAAAAAAATGGAATGAAACCCCAAAAAATTCCATGCCCCTTTGAAAGTTTCTTTAAGTTGATTGTGTGCTTAAAAGATTTTGGAATGTGTTTATTTTTCAAGCCCCCCAGTGTGCCCCCATGCTCTTTTTTACAAAAATGTTTTTTTGATGGGCAAACATATATTGTTTCCCATCCCGTATAGGGGGAGTGGATCCCCCATTTTGTTTTTTGCACTCCATCCACCTTCACAGGCTTTTTAATCAGTGCAGTGTAACTTGTAAACTGGTTCCTTCATTCCCTGGATTATGGAGGTCTGAATAGGACCCAAACGAGAGGTAACAAATAGTGTAGGACCGCCTGCCTGAGGTCCCGTTTAACTTGTGAGGTGTCTTTATCAGCTTTGATCAATATTGTGAACTGAGAACCTCAAAATTTTTTTCCATACATTCTAGATAGCAGAAATGCTTTTTCAAAGATTCCTATGTCCCCTTTGATAGCTTCTTTAGTTGATAGTGTGCTACTGATATTGGAATGTGTATATATGTTACAGCCCACCGGTGTGCACCTATGCTCATTTTTTTCAAAAGTGTTTTTTTGATGTGCAGAACCATATATTGTTTCTGATCTCTCCTGATAGGCTGCCAGCACTGGTTGCTATAGCTACAGACCTGTTTGATCTCCCCTGATAGGCTGCCAGCACTGGTTGCAATAGCTACAGACCGGGCTTCTACTGCAGCCTAGTGGAAGCCAGTAAACACGCCCCTAAATTAAAAGTGAAACCAAGAAAACAGGACTGAGGTAAGATGAATCAATGTAGTGAGACAACCCCTTTAAGGCTTGAATATTGTTCCACACAAAATGCGACATTTACCGATAGCAACCAACATAAAGGGTAGATTGTTTGATCCATGAAAAAAGGATAATAGTAAATCCAGTGTCCCATATAATACAAATTCAGAAATATATTAAATTATATTATATTTTTCTGCAATTTATACAGTAAATGTTCACTTCCAGGTCTGTGCATTGCATGCTTCTAAATTGGGTGAGCTAGTTGCGGTACGTTTTTGTGGAAATTTTGATGTTTGTCATATAAAATGGTTTGTCCCCAAAAAAGGTTATTATCCAAAACTGTCTACAGATCGGGGAAAGGGGGGAGGACTTATTCAAATATTGGCAGGCTTTAATTTAAAGGGGTTTTGCCACAAAGTAAAACATGAGTTGGGAAGCTTGCAAATTAAATAATAAACATTTTTAAATTCTGCATCATTTTTGTTTTAGCTGCTTCCTTAATGATCCATAGTGTACAGATCGTCTCCACGGGATACGACCAGTGACAAGAGCTCCTCAGTCCTGACCGCACATGCTCCGAAATCACCTCTCTTCTCAGGCAGCTACTAACAGTCTCTTTCCTGCCAAGTAATCACACACACTCACTGCCGAAGTGTCATTCTACTCTCGTCCTCTGTTCTCCTTAGTAATTAGTCAAACAGTGCAAATAAATAAAAAGAAACCTCAATCAGGTTGGTGCATTAAGGAACTAAAAATCAAGATATTTGGTTCTTGCATGGATGTGAACGCTAGAAATCTATGTTGGAAGGCACAAGTGCTAACCACTCGGCAACATTATAGCAACTCACAGGTCTTTACATGAACAGACCTTTGTTTGACTAGAGTGACCAGATTGGACCAAGTTTGCCCTATGTACTGACGTATACGGGCAAAACCTATATATACAGTACATAGGATAAATGCATGCTCTATAGATCTCTATAGCCCTCTAGAGAGCTTGACTGCTATAGGATAGGCATTTATTACCTGATTACAGTATACTATGGGCCAGATGTATGAAACGGACTGCGCCAGTTTTCTGTCATCCAATCCGGTGAAAAAAAATTGGCCAAGTCTGACATACTAGTGCATCTCAAAAAAATGAGAATATCACTGAAAAGATAATGGATATCAATAATTTATTTCAAATAGAGAAACCCATATATTGTATAGACTCATTACAGTATGAACTACAAGGGTTAATATAATACATTTGTGATAGACCTGGAGAACCCCTTTAATTTTCAATTATATTCACATTTTTGGAATTCTGTTTTGTGTACACAATCTTCCCTAGGTTACCAACCTAAGATGGTGATGTCATTCTCTGCTGCGTCTTATCAGCAGCACAGAAGCTTCTTTATATTCTTTCTAACAAACTTTAACCCTTTAAAGTTAGCCTTGTGCCCTGCTTTCAAAACCCTTCCATCACCATTGACCCTCTAAAAGGCTAAGCTAGGAATAGCAGAGCTGAAATGTCAGCCATTGCTGTAGAACTGCCCACAGCCTGAACAGGAAGTGAGAGCCTGAACTGTCTGTGAACAGCAGGCTCTGTGATATAGCACGGTGAGAACAGCCCTTAAAGTTTTATACTTCGTGACACGGTTTCTGTAATTTGTGGTGTTGTCTGAAGGGAATAGAGGTGTCTTGGCAGTGGTCTATTCCCAGGGGGCGTAGATCCACGGGTGTCAAACTGTGGCCCTCCAGCTGTTGGGAAACTACAACTCCCATCATGCCCACTGTTATAGATTATACAAATGCATGATGGGAGTTGTAGTTTCCCAACAGCTGGAGGGCCACAGTTTGACACCCGTGGGTGCAGATGTAGCAGTCGCTACCGGGCCCTGCAGCCTGAGAGGCCCAAAAGCCCTCGTTCCACATAAGAAGAAACCAGCATTGTAAGCAGCACATGGTAGCTGGGGCGCCATTTAACTTTTTGCACTAGGGCCCCGAAGCTTCAAGTTACACCTCTGTCTATTCCCCTATACCCGCTACCGTAAAGAAATGATTATTTGTATTTAGGGAATTTTCCATGATTTCATCACTGTGCATTAATCACGCTATGTCCTTGGGCCCCTCTGGAACCAATGGGCCTGGTTACAACTCCAACCCTTATTCCTGCTGCTCTAAGTGCATTTTCTTCCACTTTTCAGCAGTGGCCACGACTCAATTTCCTAAAATTGCCCTACAATCAAAACGTGAAGATCACCGCTGCTAAAATGTGTTGATATACAGCAGGGCTCCCCAACTCCGGTCCTCAGGACCCACCTACAGGTCATGTTTTCTGGCTCTCCATAGCATTGCACAGGTGATTTAATTATGGTCAGTGCATTAAGTGGGAGATCCTGAAAACATGACCTGTTGGTGGGGCGTGAGGACTGGATTTGGGGAACACTGATATACAGGACTGAAACGAGATCCTGGGGTGTGCGGCTGATGGGTGGGAATGTAAAGGGAAATGCCACTCACGCCTGATAGCAATGGTAAGGAAATGTGCTGGCAACAGGAGGCCCCCGGCTACCACATTCATTGCCAGAGTCACCGCACCGTGGTTGTGCTCCTATTCAGCCGACTTGTTTGTGTTTGGGCTGAAGGTTTAATAGTTTCCACATAAAGCGCCGGCTCTGAATGGTAATGAATAGCAGACTTCACATGTCACTTGCGACCATTGTTTGCTGTCGGAGCTGCCACTTTTATTCGAGATAGTCAGCCATTGACTGCGCAATGAAAGGCGGGTCTTCAAAAAAGAGGGAGCAGAGAACCTCAAAATCCAAAATATCCTGGAGAAAGGCCGCCTCGCTAATAAGTCTGCCCCCCCCCCCGTCAAGACAATGTCATAAGTAAGATGTGTCATTACATGCATTTACTATATCCTATAATATGTGTGTGTATATATGTATATATATATATATACACATACATATATATATACATATGTATATATATATACATATGTATATATATATACATATGTATATATATATATATATATATATATATAATATATTTAATAATATATATATATATATATATATATATACAGTCCCTGACAGAGGTTCTGTCACTTATCCATGTTGTGGAAACCAAAGCTTATAACCTGACTTAAAATTCATCCATTGGTTTTAGGAATGGTTCATATGAGAGCTGAAACCCTCCCAAATGAGGTTTTTGTAACGAAAATAAATTTGCTTCACTGCTGAAATATTGATCATTTAAGGAACACAGAAAGGTCAGATTTTGGCAAGACAAAAGTTTTGTCGCCTTGTCATCTAATGCATCCAATCCTAGTTTACAGCCTCACCTGTGCTCATTAATTGATCGGTTAATTAGTGGGTGTGTATAAAAAGAACCCCAGCA
This sequence comes from Phyllomedusa bahiana, assembly GCA_025379985.1. Lineage (NCBI taxonomy): Eukaryota > Metazoa > Chordata > Amphibia > Anura > Hylidae > Phyllomedusa > Phyllomedusa bahiana. The sequence goes on along the minus strand of JAODAL010079562.1, from coordinate 6,752 downwards.
CCCCAGACCTTCACTTGAACTGTAGCTTGACCTCTGACAACATGCCAAAAATCCACCCTGCGACCAAAGCCTTGATTATCAAGAGGCTGAAGAGCAGATCCACTGCAGGGGTGGCTGCACCTTTAATGTGTCTCAGCATCAAGTACAAAGAATTAAAAAGAGATTTGAAGAGACTGGAGATGTTTTTGACAAGCCCAGGTCCGGCAGACCCCCCCAAGACAACTGCTCAGGAGGAACGTTTGTTGGTTCGAAAATCAAAAGCCAGCCCCTCTTCCACTTCAGCACAGCTCCAACAGGCCTGGTCACCTCAAGTCCCTGTGTCAACTAGAACAGTTTGTAGGATTCTGTCTGGAAATGGCCTCCATGGTCGAATCAGTGCCCAGAAGCCGGCACTTTTGCCAAGGCCCCCAGCCTGCTAAACGGAAGGACGCTGGAAAAGTGGCAGAAGGTGGATTTCTCAGGTGAATCCTCAGTGGAATTATACCACAGCCGCCCCAAATACTGCAGGAGACCTACTGGAGCCCGTATGGATCCAAGATACAACCAGAAAATAGTTAAGTTTGGTGGTGGAAAGATCATGGTCTGGGGTTACATTCAGTATGGGGGTGTGCGAAACATTTGCAAGGTGGAAGGCAATATCAATAGCCTAAAATATCAAGAAGTATTAGCTACCTCTTACATTCTCTATCATAAAAGGGGTCACATTTTGCAGCAGGATGGTGCTCCATCTCATACATCCATCTCTACATCAAAGTTCCTCAAGGCAAATAAGATCAAGGTTCTCCAGGACTGACCAGCCCAGTCACCAGACATGAATATCATTGAGCATATTTGGGGTAGGATAAAAGAGGAAGCTTGGAAGACAAAACCAAATCACCTTGAGGAACCCTGGGAGGCATGTAAGACTGCATTCTGTACTATTCCTGATGTCTTCATCAATAAATTGTATGAATCATTGTCGAAACGCATGGATGCAATCCTTCAAGCTCATGGAAGTCACACAAAATATAAAATATGGCACTTATAGCCCCACAACTTCATTCACCAATGTTATGAAACATATCTTTGTATTTGAAGTGAATTACTTGTTTGATTTTCACCTTACTTTCTGTGGGCGACAAAACTTTTGTCTTGCCAAAATCTGACCTTTCTGTGTTCCTTAAATGATCAATATTTCAGCAGTGAAGCAAATTTATTTTCGTTTAACAAAACCTCATTTGGGAGGGTTTCAGTCATTCCTAAAACCAATGGATGAATTTTAAGTCAGGTTACAAGCTTTGGTTTCCACAACATGGATAAGCGACAGAACTTCTGTCAGAGACTGTATATATATATATATATATATATATATACATATATATATATATATATTATATATAATATATATATAATATATATATATATAAAATATATTACCTATACATCCAATCATACATTGGATGACGTTTTTGGACACTTTATTTTAGAGAGGCTTTAAAAGCCACAAAAACACATTAAAAAATACAAAAATAACATTTGGTTCATTATCTTTGCAGATTTTATATATATATATATATATATATATATATATATAATATATATATATTTTTTTTTATATTTATATTTCTATGGGTTTTTTCTTTTTCATGCTAGGGGTGGGGGTTGATGAAATGCTTGGTTGGCATGGGCAACAAGGACATTATACCTCAGAGCCGTCATTGAGGCCCCGGCGTTTTAGCAAGGACAAAGCTTACAATCAGTAACAACCATTAACAGAGGGATTGCAAAAAAAAAGAAAAGAAAACGATCTACACCAATTGGCAATGAATTCTTTTATTACCTGTACTAGTTCCGGACACGTCTGGAGAACTGCTATATATCATCAAAAGGACTCTTAGGTGTATACGAGATAGTGGGTGGATTTTTTTTTTAAACTTACTTTCAATGCCTTTCCAGTTACAAGTAAATTATGTTCTGGCACTTTTTTTACTTCAATAGGTGACAGCACGTCCCTTCTATAACAATTCATGCCAAAAAGTGACATGGCTAATTATTCGATAATGCATCTGGTCTCGCCTCAGTATCTACTAACAGCAAAGCAGCAGAGGCCTTTGAGTGGGTATACACACTACCGTTCAAAAGTTTGGGGTCACTTAGAAATTTCCTTATTTTTGAAAGACAAGCACAGCTTTTTTCAATGAAGCCAACATTAAATGAATCAGAAATCCACTCTATACATTGTTAATGTGGTAAATGACTATTCTGGCTGCAAACGTCTGGTTGTTAATGCAATATTTACATAGGTGTATAGAGGCCCATTTCCAACAACCATCACTCCAGTGCTCTAATGGTACATTGTGTTTGCTAACTGTGTAAGAAAGCTATTGGATATTTTGAACACCCTTGTGCAAGTATGTTAGCACAGCTGAAAACAGTTTTGCTGATTAGAGAAGCTATAAAACTGACCTTCCTTTGAGCTAGTTGAGAATCTGGAGCATTACATTTGTTAGTTCGATTAAATTCACAAAATGGCCAGAAAAAGAGAACTTTCATGTCAAACTCGACAGTCTATTCTTGTGTTGAGAGATGAAGGCTATTCCATGCGAGAAATTGCCAAGAAACTGAAGATTTCCTACAACGGTGTGTACTACTCCCTTCAGAGGAGAGCACAAAACTTCTCTAACCAGAGTAGAGAGAGAAGTGGGAGGCTCCGCTGCACAACTGAGCAACAAGACAAGTACATTAGAGTCTCTAGTTTGGGAAATCGACGCCTTACAGGTCCTCAACTGGCAGCTTCATTAAATGGTACCCGCAAAACGCCAGTGTCAACGTCTACAGTGAAGAGGCGACTCCGGGATGCTGGCCTTCTGGCAGAGTGGCAAAGAAAAAGCCAGATCTGAGACTGGCTAATAAAAGGAAAAGATTAATATGGGCTAAAGAACACAGACATTGGACAGCGGAAGATTGGAAGAAAGTGTTATGAACGAATGGAAGTCTGAGGTGTCTGGATCACACAGAAGAACATTTGTGAGACGCAGAACAACTGAAAAGATGCTGAAAGAGAGCCTGACGCCATCTGTCAAGCATGGTGGAGGTCATGTGATGGTCTGGGGTTGCTTTGGTGCTGGTGGAGTGAATGTGATGGTCTGGGGTTGGTGCTGGTGGAGGTCATGTGATGGTCTGGGGTTGCTTTGGTGCTGGTGGAGTGAATGTGATGGTCTGGGGTTGCTTTGGTGCTGGTGGAGGTCATGTGATGGTCTGGGGTTGCTTTGGTGCTGGTGGAGGTAATGTGATGGTCTGGGGATGCTCTGGTGCTGGTAAAGTGGGAGATTTGTACAAGGTAAAAGGGATTTTGAATAAGGAAGGCTATCACTCCATTGTGCAATCCCATGCCATACCCTGTGGGGGGCGCTTGATTAGAGCCAGTTTCATCCTGCAACAGGACAATGACCCAAAGCCACCTCCAAATTATACAAGAACTATTTGGGAAGAAGCCGGCAGCTGGTATTCTATCTGTAATGGAGGGGGCAGCACAGTCACCAGATCTCACCCCCATTGAGTTGTTGTGGGAGCAGCTTGACCGTATGGTTTGCAAAAACTGCCCATCAAGCCAATCCAACTTGTGGGAGGGGCTTCTGGAAGCATAGGGGGGAAACGTCTCCAGATTACCTCAGCAAATTAACAGCTAGAAGCCAAAGGTCTGCAATGCTGGAATTGCTGCAAAGGGAGCGACGAAAGCAAAGTGTGAAGTAGAAAATTATTATTTCAAATAAAAATCCTTATTTCTAACCTTGTCAATGTCGGGACGATATTTCTATTCATTCTGCAACTCATTTGAGAAATAAAAGCATGAGTTATCAGGGAAAACACAAAATTATCTGGTTGACCCCAAACTTTTGAACGGTAGTGTAAGTGATTATAAGAGAGACTCTACCTACTTAAAGGGGTTTTACCACGAAGGCATTCCATGCCTGGTTTGCCCTGCTTCAGCTCACAGTGTGCTCAAAAGGGAGCATGTATGATTTGTTCGAACTGTATATCATGGGACCCAGTAGGCTTGACAGCTCCATGTTTTTCCCCACAGTGTGCTCACTCTAGTCAAACAAAGGTCTGTCGATGTAAAGCGCTGTGAGTAGCTACATTGTAGCTGAGTGGTTATTACTACTGCCTTTAAGCCCTAGGCCTGAAAAGTAGTTAATGGCCAGAACATTTTTTAGTTTTTTGCCTCCTTACGTTTCAACAGTTGTAACTTTTTTATTTTTTCAGTGACGCAGTTGTGTGAGGCCTCGTTTTATTCGAGACAAGTTGTACTTTATGGGGGAATAGTTTAAGTTCCCCTTATAAATAATTGCAGAATTTTTTTATTTTTATTTTTTTTTACACCATTCACATTTCACACTTAATAACTTGTTTAATTCTACAGGTTATTACTGTTGTGTGGATACCTAATATGTGTAGGTTTTTTTTTGTGTCTAATATATGCACAATTATTTTTTAATTAAATATTTTTTTTCTTTATTATTTATTTTTTTATTCATTTTTTTTACACTTTTTATGTTTTTTAGTTTTTTTTTTTTAAATCCCATGAAGGGAGAACTGTTTTACATTTTTTATTTTTTTTTACACTTAGTAATGTATTAGCATATTCATATATGCTAATACATTATAATCTGTGTCAGTCTGACACAGGCAGTGATCAGGACAGCACACAGTCTGTCCTGGTCACTGGCTTGATACATAGACAGTCCTGGGGCTACTCTAGGTCCCCAGGGCTGACTGTGCAGCCGTTCCCTGAGCTCTGTCGGGTCACCGGGTATTCCGATCACCTGACAGAGCAGGGAAGCCCTTTGATTGCGCTGCGATGACGATCCGCTGCAATCAAAGGGTTAAAGCACTTGGGTGCGGGGGTTCCCCCACTTCCCGTGCTCACAGGAGCTGCACTGGGATCAGGGCTGTGTAGTACACTAAGTATACTAAGAACCTCCTGTTCATTTTTGTAAAGTTTTGCTGAGAAGCATACGATCAACGTATAGTGTGTGGATGTACGGTCCATGCCTCTCCCTTCCTAGTTTATAAAAACTGGAAGTGTGAGCTTGAAGCTGTAGAACTGCCCACAGCCTGAACAGGAAGTGGGAGCCTGAAGCTGTAGAACCGTTCCCAGCCTGAACAGGAAGTGCGAGCCTCAAGCTGGCCGCGAACAGCAGGCTCTGTGATATAGCATGGTGAGAACAGCCCTTTAAGTTTTATATATAGTGACACGGTTTTTATAATTTGTGGCTATATTTGTGGTGTTATCTGTAGCATACACTCTTTGGTTGCTGTGATATCAGTACCCCATTTCCAACAATGCTCACTTCCTAATAGTTGACGTTATTGGGCCCTATGTATAAAACTGTCTAGCAATAAGACTGTCTTTGTTGTCCATAGCAACCAATCAGAGCCCATAGGAACCAATCAGAGCTCATAGCAACCTATCAGGGCTCATAGCAACCAATCAGAGCCCATGGCAACCAATCAGAGCTCATAGGAACCGATTAGAGTTAATAGCAACCAATCAAAGCCCATAGCAACCAATCAGAGCTCATAGAAACATATGAAGGCGCAAAGCAACCAATCAGAGCCCATAGCAACCAATCAGAGCTCATAGCAACCTATGAAGGCTCATATCAACCAATTAGAGCCCATAGGAACCGATTAGAGTTCATAGCAACAAATTAGAGCTCATAGCAACCAATCAATGCTCATAGTAACCAATCAGAGCCCACAGCAACCAATCAGAGCTCATAGCAACCCATGAAGGCTCATATCAACCAATCAGAGCTCATAGCAACCTATGAAAGCTCATAGCAACCAATCAGAGCTCATAGTAACCTATGAAGGCTCATAGCAACCAATCAGAGCTCATAGGAACCTATTAGAGTTAATAGCAGCCAATCAGAGCCCATAGCAACCAATCAGAGCTCAGCTTTTATTTTTCCAGAGCACAATATGAAATGAAAGCAGAACTCTGATTGGTTACTATGAGATATGATTGGTTGCTATGGGCTGTTATGGGTTGCTATGGTCTGTGATAAGTTGCTATGAGCTCTGATTGGTTGCTATGGGCAACAAAGACAGTCTTACTACTAGACAGTTTTCATACATAAGGCCCAGTGTGTATAGTATATACTGTACATAGGTATACCATGTTATTTAAATTCAGAATTGCCTCAATGCCATCGTGTTGTGATGGGGACACGAGCAGAGGCCGGTCCATTCATGTACTGATGTCTCAGAAGGTGATCTATTCAGTACAGAGTCCATTGTGCGGCACTTGTGGGATAGAAGTACGTTTTGAGGCCGGGCCTAGAGAAAGTAGATTCTGTTTTTATCTTTTACGGTGAAGGATCGAATCAATGTTCATTTTCAAAGCAATCTCTAAATCAGTTCATACAAGACAGGTCCCATTGTCCGCCGTGTGCCTGCACCTGCGCGTTGCGGTGACTTTGCTGGTGTACAGTGTTTCGGTGTCCAGCCATGCTCCAACAAGTTACTGTTTTATAGCACTGGTTTGCGGTCGTTTATCACCCTGGATTCTTACTGCTGTCAAAGCGCCCACATAGACCTGTCTCCAGCTGATTTATGGACAACCAAGAGGGCTGTGCAAATAGGGATAATGTAGCCCACAGTCACTGAAAATGTGTGGAAAGTGTAGATCAACTAAGAGCTCCTACCTACCATGTGCCTTATATTATACTATGTGTGTTTATGTTTTAGGCCCCTTAAAGGGGTTT
>JAODAL010079561.1:0-12537 GCA_025379985.1 Phyllomedusa bahiana | reverse complement strand
CGGTCCATCTGTAGGGAACACACAGTGACGGATACATGAGCTGGGGTATATCTGTTTTTTTATCATATACGTTCATCTGTTCAATTCTAGAGACGATTTTAAAGAAAGGGCTGCCCTCCCGTGGTCTTTCTCCTCTACCTTGTGATGTCAGCAGCGGTGATCCTCCATCATGACCCCCCTGGTACAGATCCCTGTGTCCTTCATGTACCCCCACCCTCCATGGAGACTAGACACGACACCCTAAAACCCTTTATGGGAAAATGACAACAAAGGATCCATCATCAACCCAGACCCATACCCCCTGGTTTGTTAATGTCCCCTTTCCCTCTTTCTCTCATCCGCCCCATCACCCCCTGTGTTTGTAAATGTCCCACTTTCCCCCACCTTCATCTCATCCGATCCAAAATCCCATGCGTTAAAAAAATGTCCCAGCTTTCCCCCACCTATCATCCAGACCCTACCCCCTGTTTGATAATGTCCCAGCTTTCCCCCTTACCTCTCATCATCACCACCCCCTCATCCCTTATGAAAAAGTCCCACTTCCCTCACCTCTCATCATCCAGACCCTCATCCCGGTTATTTTTAAGTGCCAGCATTCCTTACCTTCATTATCCAATCCATCACCTTTTTATGTATAATGTCCCAGCATTTCCCCCCCTTCTCCTGTCATCATCAAACCTCCAGGGGGTGTTACTTATAATTCCCACATTCCCAGCACCTCTCCAGTCAGCAGTCAGTGACCTGGGGGTCAGGTCTAGGATCTTCGTATCAGTGAATGAGGTGGAGGTCGGCCTCTGGGGTGCTCCCCGCCCTCCTGACACCGGGGGGCCACACACTCCCAGACGACTCCTTCACTACTGTTAATCCTGTGTATGGGAGACCTGATACTACAAGATTCTAAGAACCCTCACCTTTCTCATTTCACTTTACTAAGAGAGAAAATTTGAGGTCATGTGGGGCTCCCACCCCTCCCGTTACCAAGTAGATGATCTCCAGGGTGAGGTTTAAAATCCTGGGGGCCCCGAGGTCTCCGTCCTTGTCCACCCCTTGGGGGGGGCATTGATGAAAAGGCCCTTGTCTTTACTGTGAGAGTCCTGGACTAGGGAACCTGAAAAAGACAAGGAGGTTTTAGAGCAATCCACCCCATATACCATCTATTCCCTACTATAAATACCTACATATAGGGATACCCAATCCAAGGACAGAGACTGTAAAAAAAAATGAAGCAATGTAAGGGCCCAAGTTTTTCTCCAAAAGACTCACTATCTATTTGTATAACACAAACACACACCTACTCACAAAAATAGTTTTCATTCCCACATTATTTTAAAATTTTATTCTATCTTTTCCCGGGGGCCAATAGAGATCAACACCTTTATCAGTGTAAAGTGTCCCTGCAAGGCCCTTTTATTATAGGTAAATTTTTGGTGCCCTTAGAATAACTCAACACAGCCATTAATGTCTAAACCAAAGTGAGTTCACTCCTAAGTGAAAATGGACAAACTGTGCCCAATTTGCCATTTTCCCTCGATGGTGTCATGTGACTCATTAGTGTTACAAGGTCTCAGGAGTGAATGGGGAGCAGGAGTGTTATCGCTCTCACACTGTCTCATACTTGTCATTGGAAGTTCAGCAGGGCTCCTCATGGCAAAGGTTTGTTAGGGGTTAAAAAAAAGAATTGTTGCTATAATAAGGATGGTGAGGTTAAGAATGCCCAAAAACCTGAACTGGCTGCAACCGGTGGCCAAGACCCGCTTTTTATAAAAAAAGGTTCCTCAAAAAGGTCTTGCCTGGGCCAAACATTTTCTGCAGAATTCAGGGTGAGGGTCAGCCTGTCAGTGCTTAGACTATATGCCACATAGTACCCCAAATTGGTCTGCATGGCTGGCGTCCCAGAAGGAAGACTCTTCTAAATATGATGCACAAGAAAGCCCGCAAACAGCTTGCTGAAGACAAGTAGACTATGAACACAATTACTGGAACCATTCCTGTGGTTATGAGACCTAATAAAACTTATTTTAAAATGTTTGAACACTTTTTTTCAATGTTTTAAAACTTGTTACTTTCAGGCCCTATTCACCTCCACTACAGCTTTGAATTGAATACCAAAATTTTAAGACAACATCTTGGTTCTCAAACAAATTTGGATGCAAATTCATTTTGGGTGCAAATACAGATTTTATTTCAACTCTACCCACAAGTGTTGGATTGGGTTGATGCCTGATGCCTCTTCTCCAACCTTGACATCTGCTTCAGGTCGTTGTCCTGCTGGAACACTTGCCGCCCTTTTCATCCTCTTTAGTAATGGAGTGAAGGTGAGGGGTTTTGAATCAATATTGTTTTTATTGTTAATTATAAAATCCCGCTTTTCTCCTTAAAAGGCATTTCAGCTGAGCAGAATCCTTTTTGTGGAGAATGATGCGAAAAATATAAAAGAACTAAGATGGTCAGGATGTGACCACTTTTTTATCTTTTCCTCAAAGATGTGCCCTCCATTTGTCTCCCTTTCCCAAAAGTTTCTTTTCCCCTGGGAAATCCTGAAGTTTTGGCAAAAGGCAATCCCAGAGACTTTCTTCCCGAACAACGTGGACCAAAAACTGTATTTTAACAGCTGCCTAAATATGAAAATTTCCCCCCCCCCCCCCCCCCCCTTCCTCTCTCCTGTACTGCGTCTCGCTTGTTTTGTTTAGAGATCATACAAATAGTGTGTAATGCTTTGCTTGTCAAAATTTGTTGGAAAATAAAGGGAATTTGCCCCCAAAACTTTGTGTCGACTCAGTTTCAAATGGGCCAATAAGTTCCTCGATCGTAATTTGGGAATACCGGGGCAAACGGGTGCCCCCCCAATTTTGGGGAAAACGACCCCCAAATTTAGGGGCCCCAAGTGGGGCGTGCCCTGAGGTGGACCCAGGACCCCCGAGGCCCAAACCTCGGGCGTTTGAGGACCGGGGATTCTTTGGGACTGCGCCTCTAAAGGTCTCGGTAAGTTGATGCATCTATATTATTTAATACGTGGCCTTTTGATGTCCCCGGTTGTAGATTGCTTGGGGGTATCTGGTCCGCGGGTGGTCGCATTAAAGTGACCAACCTAGACAACTTTACCCAGCCCGGTCACGTTTCGAACTTTGTTTTGCTGTGTTTTCCCATAGTTCGGATTGTCACGGGTTTTTTATCAAAACCCCCTTTGCCGGTATGGTTGCTGAAATATAGTGGGAACCTTGACAGTTCTGGGTTAATTGTTGATGGTACGGGAGTCCCCGGGTTATTTTAGGACAAGATCGTATATTCTAGAATTTCAGGGGGCCCGGGTTGGAAAAAAATTCACTAGGGTTATTCTGAAACATATATAAGTTACTATTGTTTTCAAAGCCCGGGGAAGGACGGTCCCACATTGTGGCAACAAAGGGGGGGGATTTTTTTTGGTTTTAGTTGGGCCTTTTTTTTTTTTGAAGAACCCTTGTGTTGTGAGCCCGGGGTTTGGGCACAGGCCGGTGGCCAGGCTGTGGTTTGTCGGTTTGGAGACTCCCCAAAGTATAGAACACCAAAAGTTAATGCACAAAGAGCTAAGTTGCCTGAAGGGGCAGAAAACTTTTTGAAAAATTGTATGTAAAAAGAAGGGAAAAAGTATGTAAAAAATGCTTTCCGAATGTATAAATTGGTGGGTTTGCCAAAAAAGGGAAGATTGCAGCCATCTAAAGGGAAAGAGGTAGTGGAGAATAAAAGGGGGCAGTTACTGACAAAGGAGGTTGGAGATGGCACGGCTCACCTCCGAGTGGCCCAAAAAGTTTGAAAAAAGAGGTTTTTGGAAGTGAAATGTTGGAGGGAAGGATAAGAAGAAAAACTGTATGGAAAAATTTTTTCTGTTTTAGTTGGGTTTAAAAAAAAAATGCATTCAGGGTTAATTTTATTTTCAAGCTACATCACTTGTTATTTTCACACTGAAATTTGGCAGAGTGTAAAACCTTTGGGCTTCGATCAAAGCCTCTGTTAGGGGGGGTAGCTGCTGCGGGGACATTTCTCCTGGCTCAAAGGTGAATGAAAATTGTAGCGCTCAGTCAAGAAAGTCAGTGGTAGTTTGATCAAAGAGAAAAGATAATAAAATATATATAAATGAGATTTTTGGAGAAAAAAAAAGCATAATTACGCTTGTGTAATGAGTTATATCATGAAGAAAAAGCTAGCGTTGAGACAAGACTAAAAGAACAATGATGTCTTCCCTAATCCCCCCCTAAAGCCCCAAAAACCTCAGGGGGAGGGGATGACCCGGTGGGGTGGTCTCCCCCGGTTTTGGGTAAAGGGGGGGTTTGGGGGAAATAGGTGGGCCCCTCTGCTCTTACCCCCTCCTGGGCCAAAGCACAATCTGGAAAGGGGGGATCCCAAGTCATTTTGATGTTAAAGACCCGAAAGGTGGTCAAGTACTGTTCTTCTGGGCATGGGGATATCCCTCCCCGGGGTGGAGCCTTTATTAACCCCCGCCAACCCCAATTTCACACCGAGGGGGGTTGGCACAGATTTAATGGAAAAGCGTTTAGGTAACCAGGCTTTTGAGTTATCTGAGGAGAAGGGCCAAGTGGAGAGGGGATCGCTACCCTGCGGGGCAGGAGGTTCCCTTGCACGTTTTTGGGTCCATGTGTGGGACCGGTCTATAGGGGTAAAGTATTGACAGGAAACAACTCATTTAAAATCTGATTACTAATGTTTTGGATCGGGTTAATGAAATGATGAAAAATCATGACAAGCCGGTCCATCCCCCTCCCATTATCTCCCCCGGTATCTTTATGTTTTCCTACAAAATTATGTAATTTATCACTGAAGGCCATACCCCCTGGGGTCCAGATCTCCTCAAACATACTTAGCTGTATTGGGGTAGAGGGTCGCATTCATAAGTCGCCCCTCACCAGCCTTTTAATGCTGGCCCCTTCCCTGACTTGATGACCCTTTTCCCTAGTTCAGACACCTGCCCTTTAAATCTACTTGAAGCGGACCTTCTGCAGCTCATGATGGCACAAATACAGGATACCCCAAAAGGCAGGGAATTTAGACCGTTTGACCGGCATCTGAAGTGGGATGCGTACCGCGTGCCCTTAAGGGCCCTTTTATCTGCAGTTATAATGCCCCAAATAAACCATGACCAAGATTCCACCTCCCTTTCTAAAACAGCTACCACGGAAATTATGGTCCGGGTCCTGACGATGTTGGACTACCCCAGTACCTGCTGTGCCATTTGTTCAAGGAAAGGGGCCCGCTTACCCCCGCTTACCACAATACCTTTAAAGGGTCTGATCAGGAAAAAGGGCCGAAGATTCAGATCCGACCTTACTACACGTTGGTGTCCTAATTCCTTTACTCACATGTAACACGCCTTGGGGGGTCCTCACTCAAGACCATGTGGGAAACAACCCCCCTTGGGGTACTATTCAGCACGTCGGATCCATTTGTCGGACAGCGCCCAACTGTTGAAGGTTACACGCCGCACAGATTTTAGGATAAGACCGCAGACATGGGGCCGGGGAAATTGTACTTTTCGGGCCCCCCCATGACCTTGCTGCAGTCCTACAGAAACCTTGCCAAAGTTGATTCAGCCCCATCTAGCTTCGTGCTCTTTACTGGGTGCCCCCACCCGCCACTCTTCTTCCATCACAGGGGGAAGAAAAGAAATAATATGACCCAAAAAGCAACCCGATTGTTTTTTTAAAGCCTTTCAAGTCAACTGTGCCCCCTTCACGTGGTGACCGAGGAGATCCCCCATGCAGATCTTTATCTCTGGACATGGGTCAGTATGCACTGAAGATGGGACTTTTCATCAGGGTTTGCAATAACCACAGAAAAGAAATCCCCATGGCAGAAGCACTGCCCCCGCACTTTTCATCAAATTCTGATTCAGGCCGGGGGGAAGCCCCGTAAAATGGCCAAAAGGGAAAAACAGCCAAAATATGGGCTGATTTAAAGGGATGCCTAGGCAAAGCACTGACTTTGGACCACTGGAAAAATAGAGGGTTTTCCAGCACGGGGAACCCCAGTCAAGAAAGCATACAGATCAAGTCTTTAATGGCCCCATTTAACTGCCCCAAAGGTACCCTCTTAAAAGGTTAAGGCCCTGGCAAAATGAAAGAAAAACAGACCCGAGGAAAACCAGCAGCGGACCAAGCCGCAAAAACCAGCTCTTGGTGTAGTGTCTAAGTGGCTGGAAAACCTGAGCCCATTATGGTAACCACCAGAGCCAGAAGAAGGAATTTAAACAACAGGAACGATAACCCAGCCTCGTTGGAAGTCGGCTGGCCCCCAAGAAAGAAAATCACAGAACAAACCCGGGAATGCAAAAGGGGAAACAAAGTGGAAGAAAAAGGAGCAACCCTGAAAGAGGAATTTTGGGAAATGCAAAGGCCTTGTCTGTTTACCTAGCGAATGTATCTGCCATTGCAGCCGGGGGCCCTGGAGCTATCATCGGGAAAGAATCAGGCACTCAGTATGTGCAGAATTTTTTACCTGCTCAGGAATCAGTTCCCCGATTGAGCCTACAATCAAGATGTACTATCTTACCACCAAAACCCCTTCCCCAACTGTCAAATTCCCCTGCAGCACTTGGGGAAGCCAGAATATCCCCTTTCCCAAAAGGGTTCAAGTGGACCACATCCAGATGCCTAAGAGGGGAAGTATGAAATATGTTTTGGTTTCAATAGACATGTTTTTAGGATGGCCAGAACCACCCCTGACCAACATGACCTCCAAAGTAACGGGAAAGAAGCTGATTACTGAAAAAAGTTGCGTTTTTGGAGTCCCTAGGTGATCGAGTCGGGCCAGGGTCCCGCATTCTCTTCCCCGGTTTTTTTGAGAACTTTTGGAAATGTTAGGGGTAGATTTGGGCCTCCACACGTCGTACCATCCCAAAAGCTCTGCAAAGGTAGAGAGAATGAAGGGACCCTCAAGAAAAGTTGTCAAAAAGATGCTGAGTCCCCCCCGCCCGGCCAACCTTTCCCCAAATTTTTCATACCCCCAAGTTGGCACACCCCACAACAAAACATGGCCTAACCCCATTTGAATAGTTTGGGAAGCCTCCTTCTGTGTTTTTAGGTCAGGGGGGGCAAGAGTTAGGGGAAAATAGTGAAGGAGTCAATTTGTGATTTTTAATTGTCTAAAGAGTTGTAATTTGCATGCTGAGTCTCTCTTTCTTCCAAAACCCGGGGAAAAGGTTTCATGTTTCAAACCAGGAGACCGGGGACATAAAAAGGGATATAAGGAGGATTGCCTGGAGCCCAGATTTGAAGGCCCATTTAACGTTACCTGATTACCCCCCCCGGCGGTGGAAATTGGGGGAAAGCCCACGTGGATCCATGCTTCCAATTTAAAGGGATCAGTGGACAAAATGTTGTAAAACCTTTTTTTGTTTTACCCATAGTAATCTATAGGATTTTTTGGATGGACATTAACCCCAAAATGGCAAACCTTTTCCCCCTTTGATGTTGTGAATATTTCCCCCAAAAAACCCTGCCCCAAGGATGTTTTCCCCGCAGGTATGGACCTCAACCTTTGTGACGGGGTGTTTTACTTTTGTGTAACACGCCCCGGGAATGAAAATTGTATTACTGGTCGATTAGTAATAGATTTTTAAGAGTTTCCCAAGGGGGGTCCCAGATCATTTAAAGCGCTAGATCAAATTGCGCGGCTTCGCTTCCCCTTTTTCCCCAAGTTTCAAATAAAAAAGAATGTAGACTGGATTAATTACTTTATTATAAACAGCAAAGGGTTTGTTAACCAGAAATGGGTTTCAAGGGGTCTATGAAGAATTAGGCCCCAAAACTAGGATACTTTACAGAAAAACCCATTAGCCCCCCGACTGGTGCTGGCGGGGAAAGGAGGAGTTTGTGGGGGATGAAGGGGGAAGAAGCTGCACCTATATACCTGACAAAACAGGAGTGAAAGGGAAAAAACACTTCGCCCCAGGGAAAATAAAGAGTCTGTCCCAAAGGGAATTAAGGAGAACTCAGGAGTGGACAATTCTTGGGCCCCCTGGCTGACTGTTGGACGGAGGTGGAAAACGCTGGTTACAGCAGGTGGGCATGGTACACTGTTATATTTGTGGGTATGTTTTGTATGTGCTGCTGCATTCCCTCTACAAAAATCTATTGGGGCCCGGAAGTTTCGGAGGCCCCCCTCAGGAATTTCCTTATGCACGAACAGGAGCCCCTATGAGCATGATGAAAAGGTATTGGTGACTTTCCCTTTCCTCCAAGACCCCCATAAGTTGAAAACCAGAGTCAATTCCTGATTTGAAGGGACGATCAGGGGAAAACCCACATGTAGGTAGTCACTGGAAAATTGGTGTTGAATTCCCCCCTTTGGGGGTTTCTTCACAAATTTTTTCTGAAGAAATCCCCACCCTTTCCCCCCTTTTGGGGCGTTTCCAAAACTCCTATGCTATTCTTTTTCAGGAAGGGCAAAGGGGACAGTGGAGAAAATTTGGTCTTTTGGGGGGGGTTTTGAAGGGAGAGAGGTTTGAATTTAAAATTGGTTTTTAGTTAATTATGAAAACCCCCAAGCTTTTCTCCTTATAAGGGATTTCAGCAAAAATCCTTTTGTGGGAATATGGCAAATTGAAGAAGCTAAGATGGCTCAGGTGTGACCACTTGTTACGTTTCCTCAAAGTGTGACCTCCAGTATTGGGCTCCCTTTCCCGAATTTCGTTTCCTGGAAAATCACTGAAGTTTTGGCTAAGGGAAAACCCAGAACTTTCTTCCCCAAGAAACGGGACCATAAAATGTACTTAACAAACTGCCTAATATGGACATAAAACCTTCTCTCTCCCTTTTCTGCTCTGCGCTTGCTTGATTAGAGTCATAACAATATGGGGTGTAATGCTTTGCTTTGTCGAATTGCTTTTGGGAACTGAAAGGAATTTTACCCCGAACTCTTGTGTTACTCAGTTTCTAATCGGCCATACATGTTCCTCCGATGTAATTTGGAATACCGGGGCAAAAGGGGGAACCCCCCCTGTTGGGTAAAAGACCCCCAAATGGGGAAACTATCATGTAGGACACTCACTTAGTCACTGGGGTTTAACACGATTGATAAGTTCCAATCCTGGAAAACACTCCCCAAAAACCTCAAGCTTCCTCCACCGAACTTGATAGCTCCTTCAATTTCTCGATCCGTTAGCCCCCTTTTCCCGTAATTCTTCCAACCCATTTGCCCCCATCAGAGCTTGAACTATTGACTTTCATCTCATCACTCCGAATCACCTATTTCCAATCTTCCAAATTTTGTTATTTTTTTTCCCAACTCTTTGTCGTTGTTTTTATGAGAGATTGCAGTAGTGGCTTCTTATCTTTTTTAGGCCACCATTCCAGCCCTGTGTAAACACTTTTTTTGCATGGTGCGGCTGAATAAAACGAAGGCCCGATAGACTTTGGGCAATGTGTAGAGGGGCGGGACTTTTCAGTCCAAAAAAAACTGGCGCAGCCTCGCTGCTCTATTTTTAATCGGGCGCATTTTTGCGGGAACATAGAGCACTTTAAAAAGGTTTACCTGAGCAGAAGTGCACTTTGTAGCTATAAAACCTAAATCTATGACCCAAAAGAGGACAGGCCCATAGATTCAGGTGAATTCTAAGCTGTAAAAAAAAAATTCGCAAAAAAATCATACATGTGCCTTTGTGATAGCGACTTGTTGACTCTGATTTTTCCCTGGACGTCCCCCTCTTGGCTTTGGATGACGGACTTCTTTTTATATTTTTCCCCTGTCGGGGCCTCCAATGATGCAGTTGGGAAAAATTTTTCTTGGCCGAGAGCCAAACATGAGTGGAAAATTCTTCTTCTCTCTTCTTGGGGGAATCTTCTTTATGACGCTTAAAACAAGTGATTTTTTTTTTGGGGGGAATTCACCCTAAAAAAACATTTTGCTATTAGAATGTGAAAAAGGTTCCCAATTTGTAGTAACCAGAAGAAGATTGTCCCACCCCCCGGGAGCAAAACGTAACAATGCGTAACATGACAAGAATCGCAAAAATAAGCAGATGCTAAAGTTCAGGTCAAAGTTATGTATAAGTAGGTAAGATGTTGTCTATAAAATGATGGTGGTCTCTATTCAAAGCTGTAAAGGATGGTTTTAGATTTGGAGCCCGAAAAATCACAAAAGGGAAAAACATTTTTTACCCTTTTGCTCGTCAGGTAAGCATGAAATTCTATGCTTTATTGCCGGTGTATAACGAGGAACTGTGCGCTCTGCCAACCGGGTGTTTTAGAAATACAGGGTGGGCCAAAAGAATATTTCTAAAGCGTTTTGTGCCGGCCCATTCACTTTTTTGTTGCGCTGGGAAAAATTACGTCACTTCTTTCTCCCGGCGTGCAGTATGTTAGGGAATATGCTGTAAAATGAATGATAGGATTTTACCGTAATTGCAGGCCTTACTTCGGATATATTATACCGCAACTACACCCGTGTACAGCCGCAATTAGCATGTGACAAAACCTGAAAATTACTTTTTGGATACAACTTTAAAAAAAACAAAAAACTTTAATAAATTGTAAAATGCAAAATACAGTAAGTGGGAAAAAACAGATTCAACAATAACGCTGAATACATTTGTGGATCTATGAATTGGTTCTGAGAAAAAGTATCGCCTCCTGATGCCTCCCTCAAGACGACCCGAATCTGGCTCATTATTTCCAGGGAGAGAAAGGCCTCTCTACACTAGCTTGGGGTTTGGGGGCAAAGTGGTGACATATGGGCAAGCCTTAACAATGCAGGGTATAAAGGGAATTGCCTCATGCACATCAGGGCTGGTGAATTTCTACTTCTTTCAAAGCAAATGAAAATTTTGCTGAAATCTGGGCAAACTGTTTTTCATTTGGGCGGGATTTTCCCTGGGTAACGCTTTGCCTGCCCATGCATTCAAATCTTTCAAAATTTAAACTCCCCATTGATGGGCTGAAGATCGGGAGCAGTAGCACGGCAAGACCCAAGCCCCCTGCTCTTTTTCTGCATTGAACTTTAAATGGACCAATTTATTATTTTTTTGGGAGACAAGTCAATTTTAAATTTTTAAACGACTCCACCAAAACAGGCACCAAGACTTGGGCACAATTTTCCATTTTCACTTGGATGTGTCACTTTTTGCCAGCGGTTTTTTGGGCATTGATGGCCCGGGTGATTATTTTTAAAGCACACTAAATTTAACGTTAAAACTGTACAAAATTACTTTACATTATATGGGAATGTCAGATCCCCAGTGTTTCCATTAAAATATAAATACAAAAGTTACAAAAAATTTTTGAGGGGGTACTGACTTTTTGTAGTAAAATATAAAATTTTACAAATAGATTTCTCCATCCACCTACTTTCTAAGATGGATGGCACATGGAGTTTGTTTGAAAGTATCACCAAAACCCCTCCTCGCATGGCTTATTGCATTGATACGACAAAGAACTATTTCGGGTTTGGGACTGAATATTACTTTAGGGGGTTCTGGCAGCTGAAAGTTAAACACAATTTTCTGCTTTGGGAGCCCGTCGGTGTCCAGTTGCCCCTCTCTGGGCAATAAATTTCACGGCTCAGATATGGGAACCATGTGTTTCTTTTTTGGGGGCCTGAAGAAGAACTGACCAAAATGTACAATATAGATGAAGAGGAGACATCACTAGAACACAAAAATCAGGAAAAAATTCTAACAAGTATGATCAGCTCCAACCTTATTAGACAAGTACCCAAAGGGGGGAATATTCTGGGGGGTGGTGAGGGTTGGTCACTATTGGGGGAGGTCCTAGGTTGTAGGCCCGAAAGGTAAGCTTAGAAAATCAGTGGATTTAAATTTAGATTGGACTGTAAAAAGGGTCGACCTTCTAAATATCTGTAAATTCCCCGGGATCCTTGCCAATTTTACATCAATTATAAGAACATACATTCTTTCCCATGAAGTGCACGGAATTTAGCTTAAAGGGGGTTGTCCCACTACAAGGTTTGCTTTTTAACTTAAAGTTTTTTCAAAAACAATCACCCTTTCAAAATTAAATCCATTAACAGTGTCCACTTATTCTTAGGACAGCACGCTTCTTTGGGGAGAGTTTTGGGGGGGGGGGATAAGATGGGGATTACATGAGGGAGGGATCAGGGGATTAGGGTAAGATTTTATGAGGGGGAGGTTAGGATGGAGATTACATAAAAGGGGGGTATCAGGGTTGGGGGGTTAGGGGGGTATAAAAAGTTAAAAAAGGGGGGGGAAAGGGGAAATTAAAGGGATGGAAAATTACATGAAGGAGGTATCGGAGTTGGGTATAGATGTTTGGGGGACAGGTTATGGAAAGGGATTAATAGGAAGGTAAAAAAATAGGGGAGGAGTATGGGGGGGACAGGTTATGGATAAAATTACATTATGGAGGGATCAGGAATTAGGGTGGATTATGGGGGGGTTTGGGTTTTGGAGGGGATTTAAAAGAGACGGGGATAAGGAGATTAGGGTAGAAATTTTATGGGGAGGGGGCAGGTTATGGATAGAGTGTATGGTGGGGCAGGTTTTGGTAGAGATTTTCATAGGGGAGGTATCAG
>JAODAL010079560.1:0-12537 GCA_025379985.1 Phyllomedusa bahiana | reverse complement strand
GGACCTGTCAAGAAACTGGCTGTTTAGCTTCCATAGTATAATTGACGCACTTGATCTAGACTCATAGCAAAATGTAGGGATATCAATCTTTGCTAGCTTTTTTATGCGCCTACTTTAGGTGCTTTTCAGATGTGTCGTTTCTGCATTAATGTGCCTAATTCTGATGTACGGCAGTTCATTTATATAGAGAATAGGGCGGAAAAAGTTTTTGGGCACAAAATTAAAAAAAAAATGGCTCAGCAGAGTGTTTAAGGCTGTGTTTTATTGGCGGGGGAAGCAAGGTGTAAGGAGTGTGATATGGGGGGGGGAAGAGGAATAAAGGTGTGTTATTGATGGGGGAGTGGAGTGATAAGGCTGTTTTATATGGGTGGGGGCACAGAGTGTATAAGGCTGTGTTACATGGGTGGGGAGAGCGGAGTGTATAATGGTGTCTTATATGGGTGGGGGGCGCAGTGTGTATAAGGCTGTGTTATATGGGTGATGGGAGCAGAGTTTGTAAGGGTGTGTTATATGGGTGGAGGCACAGAGTGGATAAGGCTGTGTTATATGGGTGGAGCAGAGTGTATAAGGTGGTTATAGGGGTGGGGGATCAGAATTTAAAAAGGGTTTTTTTATATGGGAAAAAGGGAGCGACTGTATAGGGGTGTTATTGGATGGGGGACCAGAGGTAAAGGCTGTGTTTTTTGACGGGGGGCAGTTATAAGGGGTTGGATATGGGTGGTTGGAGCAGAGGTATAAGGCGTGTTATAGGCTGGGGAGAGCAGTGTATAATGGTGTTTTTTGGGGTGGAGGGAGCAGATGATAAGGCTGGTTACAGGGGGGGGGGAGCAGAATGTATAAGGCGGAAGGGGGGGGGGGAGAGGTGTATGGGCTGTGTTATATGGGTGGGGGAGCAGAGTGCAAAAGGGCTGTGTTTTATGGTGGGGAGAGCGGATGGGGTAAGGGTGTTTTTAATGGGTGGGGGGAAAGCAAGTTTTTAAGGCTTGTTATAGGGTGGGTGTAGCAGAGTTTATAAGGGTGTGTTATATGGATCGGGCAGCAGAGTGTATAAGGCTGTGTTATATTGACAGGGAAGCAGTGTATAAGGGGATGTGACATGGGTGGGGGAGGAGAGTATATAAGGATGTGTTTTATGGGTGGGGAGAGCAGAGTGTATAAGGTTGTGTTATATGGGTGGAGCAGAGTGTATAAGGCTGTGTTATATGGGCGGGGGAGCAGAGTTTATAAGGGTGTTATATGGGTGGGAGGAGCAGAGTGTAAGGTGTTTAGGGATGGGGGACAGAGTGCAAAAGGGCCCTGTGTTATATGGGAGTGGGGAGCATAGTGTTTAAGGATGTGTTATATTGGTGGGGAAGCAGAGTGTATAAGGGTGCGTTATATGGGTAGGAGTAGCACAGTGTAGAAGGGTGTGTTTTATGGGTGGGAATATGGAAAAATTGGTACTGGAAAATATAAAAACAAAAAGCCCTAAGGCGCATCCTAGTGGTCAACGTAAAAAATTTTTTTTGGGTAATATATAAGAAAGACTCTCACCTTACAGCATTTGTTTAGGCATATAGCAAGAGCTTTTCCGACTCCTCAAATCTTGGACGCGGTACTCGAGTCCTCGATGTCAGAATATGCAATTAAATTTTACTTTTGTGTGAAAAAAGAAAATTTAAGGGATAGCGGGTCTACGCTTTTCGAAAAATAGTAGAAATGGCAGTGCCGAATAAAGTAAGGGATAAAATCCAAATAGAATTCACCTTTTTTAAAATAAAAAAAGTAAAACCCATGATTTAAACTATAAAAAAGTCAGCCTTTAAAAAGTCTGTAAAAAGAGGAGACAGATGCAATGGCGCCGTAACGGCTTGGCTGATCGGGCAGAGTCACGGTGTGTTATATGGGTGGGAAATAGCAGATTTTTAAAAGGGGTGTTTTTTTTGGGTTTTCGCGGAGCGGTGCTTAAGACTGTGTTAAGGAACCTCAGTAATTGCCGAAATCCTTCACACAGAGCTATCACTGGGAGATAAGCACAGGCAACCTCATACAGGTCAGAGGGATAAACACTAAGACAATGAGAACACACAGACGGCCAGCACCCAGCACAGAGAGCACAGCGCCTCAAAAACTCAGGGGGGGGTGGCATAGGGGCGGGCACCATCAAGCACAAGTTTTTTTATTCTGACCAGTCGTTGAACTAAATGCAGGACAGCCAGTCACAGCAAAGGGGGCGTTGCTCGACCCTAGGCTGCAGAATAAGTCCTAGACACACACAGTTTGGGAACAAGCTTACTAAAATTTATTTAGGTAATACAAACCAATTGCAAATGTGCTTATTTTTACTGTCTTCATCATTACAGATATGTTATTTGTAGCATGAAAAGTCCTTTAAGACCTCAGAATTTCTGGTACTAAATGGCCATAGAGTCATAAATATCATTTATATGTTTAATGTGGTGTTTCTTGATATGCAGGGAGATAATGGAGCCCCGCAGTGATGGATATTCCTCTAGTTGCTGTGATATCTATGCATCTTTTCTAATATTTCTATTTAAACTTTATTATTTTGGATGGTTACAGTAATTATTACAATTTCCCTGGAGTTTCCATTACAATAATATATTGAAGTCTTCATAAAATTACGTATTTTGTGTCATTTCTAGTGTGAATAAAGTACTCCCACCCGGAGTTCCCCCGAGATAAGGAATCTAACCACCGGCCAGAAACCCAAAGGTAATTGTGCGATGACCGCAAATGTCCACTGGTTGTCTGTACATTTCCTCTATAGTTTCCTCATTCAGTGACTTTGGTTCTTCTCGCATCATGTCCAGGATAAGGTGAAGCTTAGGGTCAGTGCTCTTCCCAGGATCCACTTTTTTGCTTTCCTTGATTTCTTCTCAATGTTTTCACCAACATCACAATTCCCAACCCTCCATCCTTTCCCGCTCCTCCTCTTTATTGTGCAGTTTTATATCCAGACAGAGACACAATGACGCAGACAGAACATTTCCAGCCGCACAGTTCAGAGACCGGTCGTCACGGTTGGGGATCTGTTCTATCACCTGCTGCCCGTAGAGTCCATCATTATAGGAATATTCATAAGAACCTTCCGTTTTTGCAGGAATTTTCCCTGTGGTTGTTCTCACCCATAAAACTAATCCTAATCTGAGAGACGTCCGGGCTCAGTTTGAGGACATGAATGTGGAGAGGATCTTCGCTCTTGAAAACTTCACCCCAGAAGATCACTTAAAGACAAGAGGGAGACATGAAGAGGTCCTGAAGTTCTTCATGGAAGTGATTAAGGACATCCAATTCCGAGTGGAAAGATTTTCTAATCCTGGAGAAGAAAGAATGAAGACAAAACAGTTTGTACTGAATTATGTGTATGAAAGGGAAATGAGGAAGAAGGAGGAGGAAGTAGTGAGAAAGCTTAGAGGTCAAGGGAGACAAGAAGGGCAATGTGGAGTCACGGGTGAACAGACATATAAGCCTTTTCCAGTTTTTCCACATACTCAGCCACAGGGACCTGATTGCAAATTACGGTAAATTTTCTGGGGATTTCATTTCTATTTTTCTTTGCTAATAAGCTCATTATAATATATTTACCATCTCTATAGTATCAGACTACAAACAAACCCTGTGTGGTCTGACCCTGTAGCTCTGCTTCTATCCAGCTCCTCCCTGCATCACGCTAAACTACCGGACGTATGCAAGTAAATGTTATTATAAATAGCAGGACCCTGGGCTTAGACGACCCAGGGTTTGAGTGTAATCTGTAGTCATGCCAAACATTTGCCGGAATCAATAAACTCCTTTTTAATCTCCATAGGGAAATTGAAGCTCATCCTTATTTCTAAGTTTGAAACCAAACTTTAACAGTCTATAAAGTGGTTTAGAATGGAAATCTCAGAGATTTAGGGCGACATGTCCGAAAAGTGGCGACGACACGCCAGTATTGAGGCTCAAACAATCAGTGTAAAGTGCACCTGAATAAATGAACCTTTTAAAAAAATCTGCTGTGTGATCTACCTTGCATAGTAAAATTAATGCACCTGTCCAGGTGCATTACAAAGCTTAGGCTCACAGTGTATCATTGCTCGCATATTTGATGTACCTTTTTAGGCGCATTCCAATGTGTTGTACCCGGCGTATAATGCGCCTAGTTTTGGTGCACTATAGTTCATTTATATGGAGAATAGGGCGTCAAGAGTTTATTTGCCTCAAAATATACCAAAAATATGGTGCAGCCCTAATGGGACCTGTCGCCCTAAGTAATAGGTGGTGCTGAATGTGCAGAAATTTATATATGGCAAAAAAGGGTTATAGGTCGGAAGTAGTTGTCAGTAATTTGCTATGAATGCATTAGTTATGCCTGTAGTCTCCAGAGTACACATCATCAGTGATATCTATCTATCTATCTATCTATCTATCTATCTAACTATCTATCTATTTCTATTTTAATATCTATCTACTCTATCTATATCTATCTTCTATCTATCTATCTGTCTAACTATCTCATATCTATCTATCTCATATCTATCTATCTCATATCTATCTCATATCTATCTATCCATCTATCAATATATCCATCCATCTATCCCGCTAGTGCACACTACCACCAATAGATAGATATCCAAATGATAGATAGTAACTGCCTGATGATGGTCACAACAGAATAAATCTTATATGTTGTACAATAAAAGACGACTCTGCATTTATCTTCTTTTCCAACAAGTTGCATATTTTATACATTTATTGAATTTTATTATATATATAATGTTCTGTCTTCCCTATGTGTGAAGAACATACGTTGACAGGCAGCTTAACTCTTTCCCAGCAATTCATTGACATTGGAGCAATGTCCGAATTTCAAGAGATAGTGTAAAACTAAGGGACCATAAAAATCATGCATTTACCGTAATGTAACAGCATGCAGCAACATAATACTATACAAAGTAATGCAAATATGAACATGAGCATGGAATACAATAGCTTACATTACAGAGATGAGGAGTGTGCAGACATACAAGGGAGGTGCTGTCCTGTCCGCAGCAAACATGGGTCTAACTATCACCCATACACTACAAAGTTACAGCTATTGACATGTAATCATGTTGATATGAATCACCCTATAATCCACAACTCTAGTAGGTAATTTGGACATACCTGCGATGCTACTGTAGGCTTGGAAAGAGAGGATGCCTTAGGCTGCTACCACTCAGCATGTAGAAATAGGCTGCTGAGGAGTTGACTTGATGATATCAGTAGGGTCAGGTGATACTTTGACCACTTTCATGGGACAAATTTAAGATTGTATGCTAATTAGCAGTGTGGACAAGCAGACACTAGATGGAGCTATTGCAAGTGAGAACAAGGACCAGTGTACGAACACACAAAAGACTGCCAAAGGCATGACATTATATATATACACAGTATAAAGGTTGATCTGACTGATGGCAGCTTGGATCAATCAGATTACAGACAGAAGAGAGAGAGGTGGGGAGAGGCGATCAACAGAAAGAGAAATGTGATTCCTCTGAGAGGAGATAAAATCTTCTTTATCTAGTGACCAAAGCAACATAAAAAAACATTGTATTTGGGATTAGTCTTCTTTTACCTTTCCCTAAATGATAAAAGCCGATCACTGTGAGGAGAAAACTCATTTAAGCTTAGAGAGTGAGTTAAAGTGTGAATTGTGGATAGAATTTGGGTTAAGGTTAAAATTAAGATTTTTACAATAGGATAAGTGTTTAGGTCAGACTTCGAGCCATGAGGGGTTAGAGTTAAGGTTAGATTCATGGTCAGGATTACAGATTAAATTAAGGTTATAATTAGTGTTGCATTTCAGATTGAGATCAAAGTCAAATTTGACCCAAATTTTAGAAATTACACTAGAGTTGGACAGAATAAAATTTTGGTAGAAATCATTTAAAAAAATGTACCTTACCCTTTCCCTAACTTTAACCCTAAACCTAAGAAACACTTGGGACTTAAGGTTAGAATTAGTGCTACTCTAACCCTAACTCCTTAGAGGCTGCCCATATATGCCTCAGATGTTTCCTAGATGCCTGGTAGTGTAGTGATGCGTCTTGGAGGCATTTGGTAACTTCGGATGTTTTCTAGAGGCCCAAAAACACAGATGATTCTTCCTCCTGAAACCTGAACATTGTGACAAATTCAGCGAAACCGCTCTCAAACTGATAAATTTAGATTAAAAAATGTAGCCAGATGCTGAGAAGTGTGAGACTCTACCGCCTCCAGGGAAGACGAATACGTCAGGGTTTCGAGAAGGTTTCTGAAATTTGTAACTCTCATACACTAAGGGCCACATGTATGAAACGGTTTAGGTCTGAAACTCACTGTTTTCCCCATAGAAACCTATGGGCAAAAAAGTGAGTTTTAGACCTAAACCGTTTCATACATGTGGCCCTATGTGTTATCCTACTGAGTGTAATCACAATATGTTTTATACGTCTACACTCATATATGTGAGGTACTAGACTGATGTGGCCTTAACCTTACTCTTCTGATCTCATCTGCAACCTCTGTATTTTCATAAACTCCTGGGTTAGTCTATTGGAGGCTCAGAGGAGGAGGTTGTTCAGAGATGATGTGAGATGTAGAGGTGGGAGGACTTCCTTCCTGAGGTGTCTCTTGTAGCTCATACTGATCTTATAACTTATTTACAATGAATCTAACTATAACTCATTTATAACTGACACATCAATAGGGACATTTCCATGCTCCCAGGTGTTTGTGTCCCAGGTATTGGCAGGAGCCTGAAGTGTCCAGAACGGGGCCGGACCGTAGGCGGAGCCGGGATCAGGGGAGGCCCCCCGCATGACCCGGCGCGCCGGGTTTGCCCCCTCGCGACGTGCGCTCTGTGCAAGGGTGGGGGCGGGGTATTTAAACCGTGCCATGCACGGAGCAAGGGATCAGAAGCG
Organism: Phyllomedusa bahiana; assembly: GCA_025379985.1. Taxonomy (NCBI): domain Eukaryota; kingdom Metazoa; phylum Chordata; class Amphibia; order Anura; family Hylidae; genus Phyllomedusa; species Phyllomedusa bahiana. The sequence continues at coordinate 5,611 of JAODAL010079560.1, read as the reverse complement.
CCGGCGGCAGAAGCAGTCCCACCCTCCCTCCCTTAGTTTATTGGGGGAAGCAAGTTTGGCTGGTTTGTTGTTAAAAGGCCATCTTTTCTGTCACAGGGGCGGGGGCGTGGTGGGGTCCTTGGAGTTTGTGAAAATCGGTGGGGGAGGCAGATATAATCTGGTCTCCCCTTATTTGGTGGCCCTTTGAGGAATGGTCTGGCGAAGGTGGGGGCTCTGCAGGGCGGTGTCCTTGAGAGCTGGTGGAGAGTGGTAGCCACCTGAGGTGGCTTTTGGTGCCCTTGAGTCGGGGGTGACGGCTGAGGGCAAGGTAAAGGAGATCGGAACATCGGGCTTACCGCCAGACCTAAGTTAGCTCCAAGGACCTCAGCCCCATGGTTGGGTTTTGATGGGACGGAGGTATGCGGGTGCATACCTACAGTTGGATGTTTTGTATATTTGTATTTATGTTAATGAAACGGCCGCTGTGGCCATTTCATCCAACCCTTGTCTCTGTGTCCTTTTTCGAGGTTAGGTGAAAGAGTTGGTGCAGTGGGGTGGTAACAAGTCTGTTGGTTGGAGGAAGAGTGGGTGGGGGGAGATAGGCGCTGCATGGGGTCATGTATAATAGTCCCGTCTTACTGTACTTGTGTTATCGCTCTGCATTGTATCTGCTGGGTGACCCTTCCAATGCATTGGTTGCTCAGTAAACTCTGCTCATATCAAGCAAGAACTTGTATCTCTCAGACTTATTTGGAGGATTAACTTTTCACAGCCAAACAGTGAGCTATGCAAGCAGCACTGGTTATGGTCAGGGACAACTTAGGCTGATGGTTCAGGCAAGGCTGAGTGTTAGGGGCAAGAGTTTTCTCCAGCCTCATGTAGCGGGATAATTTAATGTCCTAAAAATGTTATTTTCCAAGCCTCAGCAGCGATGTAATAGCTAATATGGAAAATCTCCCCTTAGTAGTTCTGTTTCACATCTGAGTGACCTATGATCCTGAAGAAATATATAATAAACAAGACTATGGTGCGAGGAGCCTGACTGCGGTCAGAATGTGTAGGTTGGGGTCATGTAACTGTCAGGAGCGGCTGTCGCGCCTGTTGTAAGACAGATTCCAGTAAGTCTCTCAGATACAGATAAACTGCTTTCACTTTTGCTTTCCTTATTGCAAAACCAACATCAGACCTTTCACATTCTTACTTTAACCTTGAATATTGAAGAGGTCTTGACTCAGCGCCGTCTCCGAATATTGACCATGCAGAACATTCCAGAAATGTCCATCAAGAACTTCAGTCTTAAGTCTATGACAATTAATGGCACGGCCGGGTCCTCCTCCAGCTCTTTGAATATACAATGGCTGGGCGATATTTTTATGTTAGTTGGGTTTGACCCCTCTGCCTTTACGTTCTGCAATCTAAAGTGGCCATGTGACTTCTGCGAAAACTGTCTTCACCTTTAATAGAAAATCCCCATTGGGCAGCACAGCATTGACAGCAAATGTCTGTAAAGGGTTTATAGCCTACATGTAGGGTCTTTAAAGGGGTTGTCTCATTTCAGTTTTTGGCAGTGTCTATGTGGTTCCCAAAGCAGAGCTTGTGAACGGAGGGGCGGTTTCTTCTTCCGGCGGGGATTTCTCTCTCGGAGAAACCCCCACACTCTCCCCGTGGGATTATTTTTGTGTGAGTGGGGGAAGGGAGGGGTTCTAAACTGTCTTGGAATCATTGGAAGTAAAAAACAAGGTAACTCGATGTGTAGATCTAACTTCACTCCTTTTTTTTTGTAACTAGAATGGACATTTAAAAGACTTCGGGGGAAAGAGGGGTTTTTTTTTCTTCTCTCTCTCTCTCACACGGATATATCCTCGATTATTACCCCTCTGAGCTCTACAGTTCTGCAGAACTTCGCTTTATCTGTTTGTGCTTAAATGGGAAACTTTGTTTCTTTCCGTTTAGTGGGACTGCACTGATTCTCTCTCTCTGCTGCAAGACCTTAACCGAGTCAGTGAATGACAACGCCTCCTGCAAGACATTGCCTAAGTGCCTCTGATCGCAAAGGAAAGACAACCCCTTTCCCCCCACAGTACATTGCCCCAGTGCACTCTGATCGCAATCAGGAAGACAAACCTTCCGCACAGTACATTGCCTAGCTCACCTTTATCACAGTCAGTGAATGAAACCTCTCCCCCAGTTTCATTGCCTCAGCTGAAACCCTTTTCACAGTCGTGAATGACAACCTTCCGCACAGTACATTGCCTCGTGCACCTCTGATCGCAATGTGAATGACAACCCCTCCCGCACGTACATTGCCTCAGTGCACCTTGTCACAGTGTAATGACAATCTCCCCCACAGTACATTGCCTCAGCTGAACCCCTGATCACAGTCAGGAATGACACCTCTCCCGCAAGTCATTGCCTCAGCTGCACCTCGATTGCAGTGTGAATGACAACCCCTCTGCACAGTACATTGCCTCAGCTGACTTGATTGCGTCAGTGAATGACAACCCCCCCTGCACAGTACTTGCCCGCTGACCTTGACGCAATCAGTGAATGACAACCCCTCCCGCAAGTCATTGCCCCAGCTGCACCTCTGTTGCAGGGCAGTGAATGAAAAAACCCCTTTCCCCCACGTACATTGCCTGCTGCACCTTGTTGCAGTCGGAATGGGCAACCCCTCCCGCACAGTAATTTCCTCAGTGCACCTCTGATTGCAGTCAGTGAATGACAACCCTTTTCCCCCACAGTACATTCCTAGCTGCACCCTGATTGCAGTCAGTGAAATTAACCCTCCCGCACGTACATTGTCAGTGCACCCTTTATTTGCAGTCGTGAATACAACCCCCCCTGCCAGTACATTGCCTCACTGCACCCTGATTGCAGTCAGTGATGAAACCCCTCCTGCACAGTACATTGCCTCAGCTGCAAATTGATTTAGTCAGTGAATGACAAACCCCCCCCCTGCACGTAATTGCCCCCTGAAATCTTGATCACAGTCAGTGAATGACAAGCCTCCCGCACAAATACATTGCCCCAGCGCACCTCTGATCACGTCAGTGAATGACAACCCCCCCCCCACAGTACATTGCCTCAGGCTGCACCCCCTGTTGCAGTCAGTGAATGAGAAACCTTTCCCCCCCCAGTACATTGCCTCGCTGCACCTTGGGTTTTCAGTCGTGAAAGACAACCCCCTCCGCAAGTCATTGCCTCGCTGCCCCTCTGATGGCAGTCAGTGAATGAAACCTCTCCAAAACAGACATTGCCTCAGCTGCACTCTGATCGAATCAGTGAATGACAACCTCTCCTGCAAAGTACATTGCCTCAGCTGCACCCTTTATTGCAGTCAGTGAATGAAACCTCTCCTCCCAGTCATTGCCGCTGCACCTCTGATTGCAGTCAGTGAATGACAACCCCTCCCGCACTACATTGTCAGTGCACCTTGATTGCAGCGTGAATGAGAACCTCTCCGAAGTACTTGCCTCAGCTGCACCTTGTTGCAGTCAGTGAAGACAACCTCTCCCCCACAGTGATTGCCTCAGCTGCACCTCTGTTGCAGTCAGTGAATATTTCCCCTCCCGCCCCTAACATTGCTAGCTGCCCTCTGATTGCAGTCAGTGAAAGACAACCCCCCATGCACGTAATTGCCTCCTGCCCCTGATTGCGTCAGTGAATGACAACCCCCCCATGCAAGTACATTGTAGTGCACCTTGATTGCATCGGAAAGACAACCCCCCCCGCACGTACATTGCCTCAGCGACCCTGATCGCAGTCAGTGAATATTAACCCCCCCCCGCACGTACATTGCCTCGTTGCACCTTGATCACAGTAGTGAAGAAACCCCTCCTGCACTTTACATTGCCTCGCACCTCTGATTGCAGCCTGAAAGACAACCTCTCCCCACAGTACTTGCCTTAGTGCACCCCTTGATTGCAGTCGTGAATGACAACCCTATGCACAGTACAATGCCCCGCCCACCTTGATCCAGTCGTGAAAGAAACCCCCTCCTGCACAGTCATTGCCCCAGCTGCACCCCTGATTGCAGTCGTGAATGACAACCCCTCCCGCACAGTACTTGCTCAGCTGCACCCCTTTATTGCGTCAGTGAATGACAACCTCTCCCCACAGGTTTCATTGCCCCGCTGCACCCCTGTTGCGTCAGTGAATACAAAACCCCTCCTGCACATACATTGCCCCAGCTGCACCTCTGATACAGTCAGTGAATGACAACCCCCCCGCCAGACATTGCCTCACTGACCCCTGATTGCGTCAGTGAAAGAGAAACCCCTTCCCGCACAGTCATTGTCAGCTGCACCCCCTTTTCGCAATATGGGTGAAACTCTCCTGCACGTCTTGCCTAGCTGCCCTTGATCACAGTCAGTGAATGACAACCTTGCACAGTAATTGCCTTTAGTGCACCTTATCACGTCAGTGAAAGACCCCCTCCCCCCAGTTTCATTGCCTCGTGCCCCTCTGATCGAACAGTGAAATGAAAAACCCTTTCCCGCACAGTACATTGCCTCGCTGCCTTGATTTCGTATGAATGCAACCTCTCCCGCACTTTCATTGCCTCAGCTGCACCTCGATTGCGTCAGGAAGACCCTCTCCCGCATGTCTTTTCCTCAGTGCACCTCTGATTGCAGCGTGAAACTCCTCTCTCTCCTCTCTGCGCTTCCCGTCCCCGATCTGTTCCTGTCCACATAGCCTTTGCGTTCTCGTCTGTAACCTGGGCTGGACAGAACTCAGCCGACAGCCACTAATGCTTTAGCGGGCCTTTTAACCATAGTCACTTGTTTTTAACTCAAACCCAAGGCCTAACCCAGGAAGGGAGTCTGGGGGAGTCACCTGTAATATCCAACCAAATGGAATGAAGACAAGTAAATGTCGCACATTTCCTGTCTGTAGCTGAATTTGTTTTTTCCCAAAAACCTTGTTTATTCCCTACTTGGTAAGGCACAGTTTAAATTTTTCTCCAAGGGGGGTGCCCGGATCCACCTATCCACTTTTTTTTTTGAGGGTGTTGAATTCCCAGTTCAGTCAAATGATTTTGAAATACCTTTAAGAAATTAGGGCCCCTGGGCCAGCCTGCAGTGGGCCCCGCCCCAAATTTCATGACTCACACTTGGCCATGCCCCCGCCCCCCAAACACACCCATATTATCACGCTACTTATGTTGGACACCCCCGCCCCGCTCCCACAAGACTATTTTGAGGGCAGGGGTCTTTGGCTCCTTCTCCCCCCATGGTTTTTAACTGTTTGCGGTCCTAAAAAAACACAAAAGTAAAATAGCATAAACCCAACCGAGGACTCAGGGTATGTTTCTTGAAGTCCCGTGACTTCATACACCCCTTGGGGCCTTATACTTGTGTGGCCCCCCGGCGCTGCCCGTGTCCAATGGAAAAGATGGCCCTGCTCTGACCAGGAGGAGGCTGGAGACCAGAGGTTCTCATGTGAGAGGCCAATGTGGCTCCTTATCTGGAACCCGGATAAGGTCTAGTGAATTACCCTCCTTTCGTATATAGGGTTGTAAAGCACTTTTGTTCTTGTGTGCAGTAAAGATTGGTCCACATTGCAGTTTTAAAAATGGGCTTAAGAATATTGGATTTTATATTTATGGACTTCCTTACAGTATCTGGGAAAA
>JAODAL010079559.1:0-12537 GCA_025379985.1 Phyllomedusa bahiana | reverse complement strand
GATCTCCCTTTGGGGTTTCATCAGTCAGAATAGATGAGTAGAGGGAATCATGTGGTTCCCAATATATAAAGTAATTTGTAAACTTAAAAAAAGTGTAACATTAATTTTTAACAAATAACTTACATGCTTTATCCAAAGGGGTATGTTAAACGGGGTAATTGTAGCGCTACATCATACTGAAATTTAAACCCGGGTGCTTTTGTTTAGCCTACTGCCGCAGCGCGGGAGGGGGGGCGGAAGCCCGCCGGCCCCATTGACATGCATTACTCACGGCACGTATTTGCCGCAAAAATTGACAGTCACGCAATCGTTTTGTAGGGGGGGGGATGAGGCGAAACCCAAGTTCTCTAGAGAGCTAGGGATTCCGAATTAGGGGGCCATTTCCCCGCGATTAACGCATACCCCGGGAATAGCGGCGAAATGCGCCCCAAAATAAGACGTGTGAACATACCCTAAAGCTTCTGTCATTCCTATCTAAGCCACCATGAAAATTTTAAATACTATATTCTAGATAATTCCCTGAGGTATACACCAAGCTATGGTTCAGTGTGCGGGACAAGGGGGGTTCTACAGGTTATCAAAAGAAAAGGTTCACTGTCTTTTTCTACCTGCACATTTTGGTATTTTCTTAAAAAAGACATAAACATTATAACTTGTGTATTATTGGTTTTTTAAATTTGTGTACCATTAGGGCAGTATTGGCAGTACTCTTGTCAAGAGCCCTGAACAATTTTTTTTAAAAGGTGTCTTCAAGAGAGGAACTAGTAATAGGCAAAAGGGTCCAAATTCTTTGGCTTTAAGGGGGCCCTTAAAAACTGAGGGCACCCCCCTTTTGGGAGTATAGAAACTGCAGTTTTTTTCCTCCTGCCCAAAAGGGGCCCAAGTACATAGCCAGGGGTTTCCCTTTAAAGGGTTGTCTCACTACATTGTTCATTTTACCCATCCTTTTTTTCTTAGTTTCATTTTTAATTAGGGGGGTGTTTACTGGCTTCTATACTCAGCAGAACCAGGTCTGTAGCTATGAAAACACGCTGGCACCTATCTGATGATTAAAGATTGAGCTATCGCAACCTGAAGAGCTGATGCAGCCCAAACAATTGGAGATATCTAGAAATAGGTTTTATATAAACCGCAATCCTTGTAGTAAGACAACCCCTATAACAAATTAGCGAATATTTTACTTTAAATTTGTCCGGGCACATAAGTGCAGGCCCTGAAAAACCCTTTTCATGCTTTCCCGCCCAGCTTATGTCCCAGGTCTTTTCCCTGTCTTTAAGTGACCAGGTTTTTTCAGATTAAAACACCCTTCTGTTTTAAGGTACCCTGGGGCAGTCATTCTGCGGTTTTGGCAACATAAAACACTAAGAGGTTTCTTTAAAAAATGACGCCACTTTTTTAAAAACATATTACTTGTCTAAGGGTTTAAAAAAAAAAAAATTTCCATCAAGTTAAACCAAGGGGGGGTAAAATGTGGGGGGGAAAAAATGGGGTGAATGGATAAATGGGGTTTTTTAAGCTTAGTTCCCTATTGTAAAGATTTTGGAACCCATAAGCAAAAAACAATCTTCCAAAGGAAGATTTCTTTTTCTGATTCCAAAGTTCCTCAGACGGACCCAATATTTTATAGGGTTACTACTTAAAATTTTTTTTTATATAAAGGTTACCCTAAGCTTTTTTGAAACCCCAAACTTTCTTTGCCACTCCTCGGGGCTTTTCCACTATTCCCAATTTCCCCTCGGGAATTGAATCCTTTTTTTCTCAAGATGGACCCAAATACCCCTTGGGCTTTGAGGGGTTTTGATAAAAAGCTTTTTCCCTATTTTTTAGGGGCAAATTTAAGTATTTTTTTCCTCCCCATGATAACATGCCCACCCCCCTTTTAGGATTGCCTTCTTTTTTTTTTTAAAAAGGGGTTAAAAGGGGGGGAAACTTAAGGGGAAAAGGGGGCCAAAACCCTTTTTTCCCTTTTGAGGGCCCCTTTTTAAATGATGGCCCCCTAGTGTACTTCTGGGGAACCCCTATCATTTTTTCCTCCCCCCAAAAGTTTGGGCAACATAAATTTACCCCAGGTTTCCTTAACACAGTAATGTCCACCTAAGGCCTTTTTCACCGGCTTAAAAGGGGGCCTATTTGGGTCCGTAATTCCGCCGAAGGCCAAATTTTTTTAGGGGCTGAAAAGGCCCATTAAATTCGGAAATCCACTTCTCATAAAACATATTAACTCCCTCCCCCCTGCTCGGCAATCCGAGGGGGGAGATAATTGACAGGTCACTTTCTAACTTCGCGCCGTAGCAATGTTTGTCATATGCCCGAAGTGGGGCCCCCCGCTCCCTCCCAATACTCCCGCTTTAACCCTGGAACATGCCAAACTGGCCGGGCACAAGAGCAGGAAACAGGCCTAAAATCCTTTTTTTTTGGCTTCCCCCGCTCATTTAGTCCAATCTTTTTTTTTCTGTTTGAATAGGAAGACCATCGAAAACTGAGCCGGGTGCTTCCAGTAAAACACACTTTATGTTTAAGGTATTGTGGAATCCATTCGCGGGGGTTTTGGGCAACAAAAAACACGACAATTATTTTTAAAAATAAGATCAACCACTTTTTATTAATCAAAAAATCAAGCATTCCAAAGTTCATTATTTTTCTTACAAAAATAGATCTCACTCTCCCATTTATCCATCTGTATCAAAAATCAACAATCAATCATCGTTATATGATCAACCACTTTATTTGTAAACAAAATTCTGGGGGTTTCCCAAAAGGGTTTACTTATTTTTAATTTTTTTTTTTTAAAACTAAATAGAATATGAAGACGGGTGGATGGTTGGATAATAGATAATGGGTAATAATAAAATGAGATAGAAAAATTAAAAAAGATAATACACTGTACGATTTATTTCTATCATCTATCTTTTATCTATCTATATTAGCAGTTTACTCCTAGCTCTGTGCAGTATTCAGGTCTCTACTGTTTGAATAACATTTTTCAAAATCTTTTAAAAATTTAATAATTGGAAAAGGCAAAGCATGGGAGTTAATTAAAAAAATCAAATTAAATATTGGGGGGACAATTACTATTGCAGTTGTGCAAGAAAATTATTATAAAATGCACTAAAAAGAGGGAAAAATAAATGTGTGGACACATTTATTACAAAATATATTTTAGACATTTTTTACAACTAATTTGAAAAGAGGGGGAAATCTAGCCACATGGCATGATTTTAAACTAAAGAGGGGGGGCCTGGCAACATTCGAAAACCAAAAAATTTTCCAATTGCATCAAAATCGGGACGATTTCAATGCAAAAAAGTCAGGTAATATTGTTTTGAAAGCAACAGATCTAAGAGTGCAAATTATCAAACATCATAGTCATGTTCCTTTTTTGGGCCAAAATTTAAAGTGCCCTATTGTTTCTAGTGGACACTAGTACCTCCTCGGGTGCTAGGGACTGGGGGACTTCCCCAAACCTGCCTTAGCTAATTCCTGGTCTATTTTTCAAGCGGCAAAAACATAGCTTTAGCCATCAGTGCTCAATCCTGAGCAATTAAAGACCTCCTACACGTGTCTTAAAACTAGGTCTCAGAAGCCAGCCAAGAAAGCTAACGAGGGTTGTAACATACGGGGTGGGGGCTAGGGGCCCCCAAAAGGTGGGGTATTCTAGGGGCCCCCCGTTATTTTTTATGGGGCCCACCGGGGGAGTTTTTTTTAGGGGGCCCACCCTACAGCTTGTAAAAAACTGTCTCCCCTTCCTGCTTTTGCCCTCTTTCTTGCTTTTTGCCCCCTTCTGAGAATTAATGGGGTTTAAAAAACAATCGAGGTCACCTTATGGGGCCCACCGGGGGGGCCCCTTTCCCCCCGTGGGGCCCTCCCACCCCGGGTTTTTTCATTTTTAAAATTCCCGTATCAATGAAATTAAAATAGATACATTTTGGCAGAAGTGGCTTTTAGTAGATGTGAAAATGTATGTAAAGAACAAATACTACACACAGAGGTGAAAAACCAGTTAGGTTGGGGTTTTGGTGAACAATTTTGGAAATTATTTTAGGGTTTTTAAAAATATTTACTACCAAAAAGAAATTCCTTTGGGATAAAAAGTCTTTTAAGCAAAGCTGTGGGGTTTTGGGGAGGGAAAAAAATGTATGAGGTTTTGCAAAGCGCTGAACTTAAAGTCCCTGGCCAACAGAAGGGAAGACTTTTTATCTTCCCCCCGGGAGGACGCCAATCCTACACTTTTTCAATTTTTTTGGGCTTTTTTAAAAATACAAAATTTAAAAATTTTTTTGGTTTCAAACTGTAAAAAAAAGTTTTTGCCTGTGAAAACAAAATATGACCCTTTTTATATGAATATTCTCCCTTACTTTTTAATTTTAGGATTTTTTGTCATAAGAATCCCCACTGTATGGGCTGGATATCCTCTGTCCCCAACGAGAAGATCAATGCAACCAACAATTTTTTTTTTTTAAAGATTTTTTTTTTTTTATCACCACCATTTCCCAAAAAACAAAACCCATATTAAGATATTTTTTCCCCACACACAAAACTACTTTTGTTAAGAGGCCACTTTAAAACGTGGGGGGATAAATCCCCATTCTTACTGAATGTTAACTAAGTCGCCTCCATTTAGCCATGATGTGACCACTATTTAGATTCCATGTTTTTTCTTTGATTTTTGAACCACCAATTCACATGAATATGGGGTATATGGATTTTTTTCTATAATTCTCGTTGGAGTTACTTGTTAGGGTCAGTGCCTTTAACTTAATTATATTTTAAAACATATAAATTTAATGAAAAAAGGGTCTTCAAACTTTTGCTGGTTGCATTGGGGACCTCAAAAATTGGTAAAAACTTCCCCTACATTTTAAAGGGGGAAACTTTCACTCTACAAACCCAAAAAAACATCAAATGTGACATACAGAAATATTCTGCTCAATAACTCACACATGAAACCTTGTAATTGTTGTAGACGGAACCGCAAAGGGGCTCGACGTCCTAGTGGGGGGTCAAATCAGTATATTGAATGACACGTGCCATTGAAAGAAATCACAAACTGACAGTCTGCAGTCTTGGGACATACATCCACCCTCTTTACTGGTTCTTCTTATCTATGGCTTTGACTAACAATGCCCACCTTTGTCTCAGAGAGCCAAAATAGTTAAGGCCAGTGGCCATCTTGGTTTTAGGTTACTTCTTGGCACAACAGGGCGTGCCTGTACACAGGTGCCATCGTGTGGTTGAAATAGACATTTCACCTAATACATTCCATAACATAAAAACTACAAAAAAGTTACAATGGTCAAAATACTTTTTGTTTCCTCTAGGGAAATATTAAACCACCCTATAGCTATAGTGCCATAAAACACATTAGTAATATTAAACTTAGGCTATTCACCAAATATAACAAGAGGCAGACAGTAGACTATATGTTACATGGGATCATTGCACCATCCAGTGTGTCAAGGCTACAACTGCATTTTCTATGGTGCAGAATACATCACAGTGCACAGGTCATTCAAGCTCTTTACCCTTTCATCTTTCTGCACGAAGGCTTCAGCGAACGTCCTGAAGGAGTCTTCAGATTTAACTTCTTCTACATCTTTGAAGAGATCCTTTAACATTCCTTTTAGTTGATTACTCCTGTCTATAATAAGCCCAGGCGACTTAAAGAAATGTTTCAGTATTGGGAAGACATTGTAGAGCTGAAAGAGGAAAACGTACAGTGATTCAGATATGGCATATGCTGCTAACTGTAATCTACATCACAGAATAGAACAATAATAGATGGAGCCCGGATACATTTCATTTAAAAGTTGTATGTATTATACTCTGTATATTGTATAGAATTTATTGTGTATATTGTATATAGTATACTGTGCATATTGTATATAATGTACTGTGTAAAATCAAAACATGAAGAATTTGAGCAGACTCACTAAAGCCAATGGGATAAGAAGTTCTTCAAAATGTATTCTTGCAGCTCATGCATATTACAAAAAGGTGCCAAGTTTTAGCTCTACAATAGCCTTTTTCAAGAGTTGTGGATGGCATTGTCATGCATTCTTTGTGTTTTGAAGAGATATCATACAGTTCCTGATATTTCTTTGTTACTGAAGTCAACAGTATTTCGATTGTTATATAAAGAAGGTACCACTATTAGGATCCATGTACATGGCTGCAAAACAGATCTATGTTGTACAATTCTGCAGAACCCTAGTGACTCCATGAGTCAGAGCACCTGGTTTTACCTTATGCATGGGCTTTTACTTTCTTGTCCCATCATCTTAAGACCACTACAACTATGAAACCTACCTGCTGAAGATTATAGTTTATCTTATTTCCCCAGATATATATTTCCCCTCAGGAATGCCCCTGAAATCACCAGGAATGCCCTTCATTCACTTTTGGGTAAGTTTTTCTTAACTCGATCCCTTTTGCAACCCAGTTTCCGAAAGATACCCAAAGAATCGGGAGAGTTTGCAAGTATCAGACACAGTCACATTCAAGTGTGGCTAAATTGGATTGCAATCCAGTTAATTGTGCTAAGCATCTGAATCAATAATATCCTGCTACAAACATTGGAAAGGTAAAAATTGTACATAACAAAGACTAGCACCAAAGTGCTCACTTGTCCTCAAACCCTCCAACCCTACTCTTATTTGAAAGGGTAGCACCTGCCAGTCATTGGGATGCTACCCCATTACTAATTGGACATGTCACTTCTCACACTGACACCCAACAAGTGACAGAAACGCTTCCCAACCAGTTCTTCCATTCAGTAACATAAAGTAACGTGAAGAATGAGCAGAAAACACATGAGCTTGGACTTCCAAAAGAGCGTAGCCTCTGACTGACTACAGGATGTCTATATGTATCTTGAATACTTACACCCTTTTCTGCTACCTATTGCCATGATGTTAACCACATGACCTGACTTCTGCTGTGGCATTGCATTTATAGAGGGTGTATAAAAGGTTTATCGATCACTATATTTACTGATACTTCACCTTTGCTCCTAGTGTAGTAACGTTAACAATAATATCATCTATGATGGTTATAATCTTCTGGAATGTTGGGTCATCATAGTCGAAACGTCTCCCCAGTAACATCCCCAAAATTATGTTAGGGGCAGCAAGATAGAACACTTTCTTGTCAAAAGGTTTGCCTGGAATGTAGAATTAGAAATAGTGTTACTCATTATGTTACCCATAAACCATTAACTAATAAAATTTTATAAACCTAGCCTGACCTACAGACAGTACCTATATTGGTGTATGGCCTGCATCTACCAACATATAACTACAGGATTGCTAGTATTGATGACCACCATTGCAGAACCTGGCACCAACAAGTAAGGTTCTTGTATAGAAAAAATGCCTCAATACTTTAAAGGGATTTTCCAGTGGATAAATTGTGTTCTATATAATACCTCAACCAAAGTTAGGCACTTTTGTAATGTACTTTTATGAAATTTTCTGTGGACTCCCTGCACTACGTCAGCTGTTTAATAGCAGGAAGTTCAGTAGTTCTGTGGTTCTCTACCCACAGGAAACAGCTCGGTGTCCAGCTCATTTGAGATCAGGTAACCAAAGGGGCGTGGCTTTGCCAGGGCAGCATTTTAACCTACACTCCTTTGGTCATGCCTCCCAAGGCTTTTAACATATAAGAGGAAACAGGGAGCATGCATTGCAGCTGAGGTTGTAAGAGAGGAAGATATACAAAGCACAGCAAAGCATCCTGGGGCTGAGTTTTATAGAGCAAGAGGAAACAGCTTTAAAGCAGGAAATGTAGCTGCTTGGCCGCAGACAAGGGAGGCTACATATATTACGGGAAAAAACTAAAGTAGCCAGAAGACATGACATGTGAGATGAATAAAAGGTTAAGAATATTTTAGTTGGTAATTACACCAACAAAAACTTCTAAAGTTCTGACACCACTCACCATCAGGCTCAGACTGGCCGACAGGGGAATAGGCGAAATCCCTGGTGAGTCCATATGGTAGACCTGAAGTTGTTTTTTAACTGCATATCAATCCATATAAGAGGCAAAAAAGCATAGGAAGAGAGGCAAAAAGCAAGATATAGAATATAGGAGGCATGTACAGTCATTTACAGTAGCTGTAGGGTGGGCCCCTAAAATAAACTCCACCGGTGGGCCCTAGACACCCCAGTCCGACACTGCTCACCATTGTAGGACTGAATTTCTGCATTCAGGAACTGTAGTTCTTCAATAATCCTGCCTTCAATGAGTTTCTTCCCCATTCCAAGATCTCTTAATGCGGAAAGCATAAATTTTCGTGTTACCTTCCATGACTCTCCATTGGCCAAAAACACCCCTAGAAGGAAAGAAGAAATGATACAGTAGAGAGCAACAGAGTGAAGGGGGGGGGGGGTTGACCAAAGAGTTATGGAAAGGGAGAAACAAACACTAGGTACTTTTGTCTTTGGTGGCAAAACCCAAAACTATAATAGGGGGCCCCATTTGACCCTTGCAATTAATGTACACCACTGATCCATAGTGATGTCCGTCATAAGGAATTCATAGACCACACATTGCTGAGAAAACCTTCATATACTGGGGTGCACATAGATTTAAGATGGCCCTATAGAAAAATGTAGCCCCGCTACTGGTTCATGCCATCACATCCTATTATCCTGGAACAAGAGGGATTAGTACTTATTGCCCTCTCCCACCACTTAACATCTCAAGACAGCTTGATAGGTTACCATGGGTCCATACCAGGGACATGAGTTGCTTCCATGGTATTAACATGCTCTTCCTACTTCCAGTTGACTTGGTGAACAGGTCTTGGTGAACTTAAGTGAATATTTTGTTATGCATGGGGCAGGGCTGCAGGGGGCTTAGTGTTCACCACCGTCCTGTTCAGCCAGGCTTGGGCTTACATCCATTGATTCCTTCTCTATCTCAGAAATAAGTAAGAATAACGTGATAGGGTTGATTACCATGATTCTTCTGAACGTTATCGGCAATAGGGAATGTGCCACGATTTCCAAAAGCATAGTTGCCTGTGGTCAGCGCCTCTTTATTGGATTCATATCCAACCAGAACCACTGCTTTTGAAGAGCCAAAATGGAAAGTGAAGACTGGACCATATTTCTTTGCAAGCTGGAATATATTATTAAGATTTAAGATCACCTTTTCTATTAGTCAGTGATATGTATTTAATAACAGCTGAATAAAACATTTTGTTTCACTCATGAAGCTGCAAGTATGCACATGTTTGACTGGTATACAACCACCTAGAAACCATCACTGAAGCATTTGCCCTGCTAGTCTCCTTTTGCTCTGCCCATTCATATACAATAAAAACTTTTTGAGATGACCACCCAAAAATTGGAGTAAAAAATGAACGATGGTCTTCAGAAGACAGGTGACATATGAGCTACATAGGTAAGTACAATTTTTGTTACAGAAAAAATGCTCCTGAAAGTTGGACCCTTACAATCAAACTTTGATGGCCTTTCTCAAGAATGGCCAATTGTATAACAAATTGTGCTGCGATATGCCCAAAGTGTGCTCCGCAAATACAGTAATTCATAGCTGTCATTGATACCTATGTTTTCCTGACGTCTTCCCTGATGTGTATTGCGTGCCGGGAGAAAGAAGTGACATGTGAAACTCAATGGGCACCGGCACAGAGCGTTTTAGAGCATACTTCTAAAACACACGGCGTATGGCAGCGTGCATAGGTACGCACCGCAATACGCAGTCTTTAGCTATATGTCTTTAACTATGTCTTTAACTACTTGCTGACCGCCAATAGGCTATAAACGTCTGAATGGTGGTAGACTATTTCTGCACGGACGTTCTGGAACTAATTGCATACCTCCCAACTTTTAGAGACTGCAAAGAGGGACACATTAGGCCACGTCTTTAACCACGCCCAAACACATGACATCACATCAAGACACGCCTCTAACCATGCCCAAACACATGCATGTCTACTTTTTAGATAGCCAAAAAGGGACACACTTTCAGGATTGCATTGTATCCAATGATGAAATATTAACTAAGTTGCTATGTAATATAGAGCTAGGAAGCAATCAGATACTTAAAAAAATATATATTACAATAACAGAGCGCGAGAAGGTATAATTGCATTCAATCCAGCATGAACTATGGAAAAGAAAAATGTGCCCTGTAAAGAAGCGGAGTAAATGGCCAAGTAAGGAACTGGTTAAAGACCCAAAACAACCCTACAGCACCTCATTCGATATAATAGTGGGTAGGCTCGGACTGGACCACAGAGAAACAAGGTAAACCCCCAGTGGGCTCCTGAGCATGGCAGGCCTGGGGTTGCTTTTAAACTGCATATACATCCTTGGGAAAGGCAGAAAAGCAAAGAGAAGGAGGCAAAAAGCAAGAGGCAGAGTTTAAAAGGCATGTACAGTAGCTGTTGGGTGGGCACCCAGGATCAACTCCACTGGTGGGCTCCAGAATCAACTCCACTGGTGCGCCCCAAGTCCGCCACTGATAGTTGGTACAAAAATGGTTTCCAAGATCAGCGACTAGGAAGAAAAGTGTGACACCTTATTTTACCTCCATAAACGTGAAGTCTTGTCTGTCTATATCCAGCAAATGCAAGTTACCAATGATGGGGAGCGGGGTTGGTCCTGGTGGGAAATGATAAATCTTTATTTTTGAGAAGCTCAGTAGGATCTTCACAACCATCAAGATGACGGTGCCTAGAAGGAAAAGGGTCACTGATTCTGATGCCATGGTGAAGCTCTTCATGTAGCAGTCACTGTCTGTTCAGGAGACTTACTCTCTATATATTTCATACAGCTTAACTCCACCCAATTAATTATTTCTCCATTTATTATGTTCTTCTTGTACTAAGATAATATCTGCATTGAGTTATGAGCGTATAATTGGCAAAAATACAGATAACTGATATATGAAAACTACTTCTGCACGTACACCCTTAATCCATCAGTGATATAAATCTAATGACATGTGTTAAACTTCTATTTCACAGAATCAATATGCGGAAAAATGTTAATTGCACTTAAATTATCACGCCTTACAGCCTAGGGCCAAAATATATATATATATTTTTTTATCACTGCACAATTTGAATGATGGGTCAAACAGGTGTGGTTATGTTAGCCCCTTGTGTGCATCGTGGTGATCTCTACAGACTGGTGTCAGTATAGCCAGTGATGACCACCTAGCTGAGGAGGAAAATGAACAGTCACACTTTATTGTGTTGCAAATTCAGGAACACTTTAGTTGCAAGAGTCACCATATCTTGGTGGTTACAAGAAACATACATACAAGTTCAGTATGCTTGGTGGCTTTTACTTGGAGGCACAAACTTAAAGGGGTTGTCTCACTACAAGGATTGCTTTTTATGTTAAAGATCTTGCAAAAACAAGTCACTTTGCAATATATGTCCATTAACAGTGTCCTACCTGTTCCTAGATATTCCTTCTAGTATGAGCTACATCAGCTCCTCAGGTCACTATAGCTACAGACCTGTTCAATCTCTTATGATAGGCTGCCAGCACTGGTTGCTATAGCTACAGACCTGTGTGATCTCTCTTGATAGGCTGCCAGCACTGGTTGCTATAGCTACAGACCTGGCTTCTACTGCAGCCTAGTAGAAGCCATTAAACACGCCTCTGAATTCAAAATAAAAACAAGAAAACAAGACTGAGGTAAGATGAATCAATGTAGTGAGACAACCCCTTTAATATAACAATTGTAGTTGGACCCTTGAGCCAAGGGTAAGAAGTCACATGTCCTCTGGCCTAAAAGTTGTCTTTTTCTGGCTGCAGACTGTCTCATGTATGGTCAGTATCAAACATAAAATTGAGATGTTACTCAGTCTTATTACTACTTAAGAAGCAGCATAGAGTTCTATGTGGGACCTTTGCCAATTTCTTTAGTTACTCTATGTTCAGTCTTCTTACAAATTCATCCATCAGATCTAATAAGCTCTAAATTGAAAAGTTATCGGCTCCAAAATCAGCATCAAATCAAATTGTCTTTGGAACTCTTATATTAGAGAACTGTTATCCTGCTTCTTTTCTCCTAGGCAATGTGGCCATAGTTGTAGCCTACATCAAAGGTTTAGCTATGGTTATCATTTGCAGTGCATCACGATCCTGAATTTTAGGAACGCAAGAAAAGTGATGTTATGTATTTTCACATTTCACTGTCTCATTTTAAAGTAACATTTAAAAGACCACTCCAAGTTTTAAATTTTTCCTTTAGTTCATGAGAATTTTTTTTTCTAGGTACACAGTAAAACAAGTAGTTTTGCTTAACTACAGCTGAATACAGGAATTCTCACTGCTTCCACTGAGTCATGTGACCTGCACTTGTGTGACTCTCCTATGGGAGGTTCAAAGTCAGCATCATACGAATATATAGAGACACAGACCTCCTGTCAGTATCAAAAGCGCAGTGTTTGTCAGCAAGTCAGAGTGCAGGTCATGTGACCTGACAAAGACTGTTGCATCAGCCAAAAAATCCTTACAGCTTAAGTAGGGAAAAATTATGGCAAACATGTCCCTA
>JAODAL010079558.1:0-12538 GCA_025379985.1 Phyllomedusa bahiana | reverse complement strand
TCTCCACCATGAAGTTTGGGCTGTTGTCCCTTTATGAAGGGGCTCTGCACCCTGGGCAACAGGATCGGGCGGGGAAGGTATGCTTACAGAGGATAAGAGACACCATTACCACAGCCATCTGCGCTCTTTTCCCTATTACAGGTTCAGTACGGTTGACATGGTCCACAAGTTCAACCAAGGGTGGGAAAAAATGGGGGTGAAGGGGGGGGAGAAAGGAGTCCCCAGCCCCGCCCCCCACTGGGAATGCCCTGAAACCACAGGAAAAAACCAACTCTCCGGGGGGAGACCCCATCTTACCCCAGAGCCGCCACCAGACAGGATCCAGAATCTTACATAGCTACGTACACATTCATATTCTTTACTTTCAGGTAGTTATCTAAGCCTTGCTTGTACCCTCACCTGCCCCTGTGCCCACCCTCGGGCAGTATTCCACAATTCAGATTGTTCAGTGTTTTCCTATGTCGGGCTCAAAGCTCCTTACCTGCCCTGACTCCTGTCTTCCCCAGGCTGCAGAGTCACTTGAAAAAGGCACAACAACCGAAATGTCCCCCACCCCCCAACTGCACAACCCACCAATTGGAAGAAGAACATTTTGAACATTGTGCCCCTCCCATAAATAATACTGAATATGGGGGTTCTGTATTCTATGACTTTCTAGCACTTTTTGTAGTAAATCACAAGCATACTTTATTTGGGTTTTTTGTGTGGTTACTATTCTCGTTGCGCCCATTCAGGGCAAATCTTTAATTGATACGTTGGACGGGACCAAACTACATTGTTGTTGTTGGTCATCACCCCAGAAAACTGCTGCAGCCTGTTTTATAAACCGGCCCCATGTGAAGGGGCCAAAAAGCAAGATCACCTTTAAAGCTCCGTTTTACACCACACTTGGCTTTATATCTGACATCTACATTTTAATGTAAAAACTTTTTTGTAAATGGATGGTCCCGAAACCCCAATGGCCGTGTTTATCCCCGAGGAAGATGAAAACCCGTGAGGAAAGAGACAACCCCTCACCAGGGGAACATACCTTCCCCACCCAAAATGGTGATGAACTGTCCAGTTAAGACTTTCGTGTTGCCCCTTTGACAACCTCAGATTCCTCCATTTATTTCACATGTGCCGAAAAATGAGAGGGTCGCTCGGATTGCTTTGGGGAAAGAAAAAGTCTTTGATCCTGACAGTTTTCTACACTTTCCCCCAGTGCTCGGTTGTGTGGAAAGGGTTTTTTGACAGCGGGGGCTCTGGCACAGCATCTATTTGCTGCACTGTTAGAGGTATAGACAGGTGCCGTGTATAACGTTTCTGAGATCAGCCAGGTCAAAAATTTTCCTCTTACCGGTCGGGAGCAGGTTCTGAACTTTATAGATTCTTCTGAAACACATTGTAGGGAGACACTCCGACCATAAGGTGGATAGTCTGTATAGAGAGGTTATAACGGATCTTCTATTTCGTTGCTATCAATGCCTATAATAGGAAAACTCTTCTCCCACATATAACATATTTCACAATATAGATCAGGGATGTATCGCAATGTTTTGCCTAAGACAATTTGTACTCCTAAGGAGTCAGAGGAGATTGCTAAGCCAGCGATCTTTTATGATGTGTTAAGAAAAAAACCTTCAGCTAACGGGTATTTCTCACTCTATATTCCGGAGTTATCAGGGAATTTGTGCTAAATTTTTTGACTTAATAAAGGTCAGGTGGCTGCTATATCTTAACACTCCATTTAGAATAAGATGAAAACACCTTCTGTCCGCCGTGTTTCCACAACATATCCGGATTATCGGAGATTTTTTGTCGTAAAAAGTTGATGAAGTGGCACCTTAAAGTGTCAGGATGGTTCCTAACAAGACATCTACCGCTTAAGGTTGAAGAAAAAAGCCGATTCTGGGGGGGGGCGTGTTTGACATGCACGCGTGAAGAGACGTCGCCCTTCAGAGCTCCGCTATAATCAAGTATAACTGTGATATCACCGCGCAACTACGAGCCATAGAATTCATGGGCTATATCGTCTAAAATGCACCAGCGCTAGCTCGGGGGGGACAGACCGCTATACCTGCCCAGGGGGGACATTAGTCAATAGATTTTGGGGACGGTATTGCGGCCTTATGGGCCATGGACGACCCGTCAGAAATCGGATCGCCAAGTATGGGACGCACCGGACACATTTGCGCAGAGCCTGCGTCGCGAGGACGCGCGTGCTGGCTCTGCCTTTGATTCCGCGCGGCGCGAGCACGTCCTTCCACGCCTACCGCTCTCTGCTCGCGCAAGAAGAAGGGAGAACCAGCTCTCCACATCCTTACCTGCGCAGGCTCCGGTTGCTTCCAGGAACGGTCCGGTTAGATGGCGCGCGCGTGACTCGCTCGTCTCTGAGGGCGCCGGATGCGGCCTGTTTTGTGTCGGCACGGACCGCTGCGATCGCGATACGCCTTTCTTCTCCGCCGCCGGGATTAGTTTCATCCGCAGTGCTGCCAGGAGCGCTGGAAACTTCGTGCGGACTTGGTCCGCCACAGGTACCCTCAGACCAGGCCCCTCGCAGCCGCTAGCCACAGCGGCTTGCAGGAGCTGGTGATGGTCAACCTGGCCTTGTGAAAGCGCTCTGACTTGCTGGAGAGATGGGAGCGCATCCCCCGGCGGCTTCTCCGGCGGGTTGCCCACATTATGTGCAGAGGCTTGCACCTGCACGCAGAGACGGTGGAGGTCCGCTTTAGAGAAGAGGAAGCTGAATTGTAGATGGTCCCCTTGCCTGTATAATAGCCCACTTCCGAGTGGAGGAGGCCTCACTCGTGCCGTCTTTGCTGACTTCTTGGGACTGGGTGGCGCTTGCATGGTGACAAGGCCTGCTAGTCCCCTGGGACACTTTTTTAGCTTTAGGTGGGGTGGCTTCTCACGCAGGGCTCGCTCTCTATTCAACTAGGTGTCAGATCCCAGGCTTCTACGTGCGCAAGGCGGTACGTGGTCCACCACCGCAAAAAGCACTGGGGCATCTGAAAGCGCCGCTGGGTTAGCCCCTTGGTTTCCCAGACTGGACAACCCCCACGCCTCCTGGCACCCCATCGTGGGCAGCCTTAATGTGACACTCTGGTCAGGGGGGCCATGTGAGCCTCGCCCACTTCCTCCCCTTTTTCATGTTCGCACAGTCAGGGTCATCTCTGGTAGGAGAGAAAAGAGGTTGTGCCGGAGCTCGCCATTTGGTGGTGTATGGGGCCACAAGCCTAACATATGGCTAATATGCTGCCTGCCTTCGGGTCTCAGCCCCTCTTCATTCTTGCTGAACCACTTGGGTCTGCCGTCGCACCAATCTCCCCAATGAGGGATAAGGGCCCGCAGGACAGCCGGTATGTACAAATGTTTACCCCAGTTTCTGAAGAGTCCTTGGGCGGGGATGCACTTTGCTCGAACTCGTCAGGGGATGCCCACATCTGCTTCGTCCTATGCGCTAGAACTGGGGAGAGACTGCTAGGGACGCCACTGTTGCTCAGGCATGCAGACATGATAATGCTGGCGGATGTCTTCCCATATGTTGCTTACCCGCATAGAACCTGAGAATGGACATATCCTTCTCTATGACTCGCATATAAGCTTCTGGCAGAAATGGAGGAAAGAGTGTTACTCACTTCCGTTCTGAAAGTTTGATATCTCTGTGTCTACCAGAGGGTTGACACTCTTTGCTCAGCAGGCTTCAGGGACGTCTTCCTTTCCCGCGCTCCAGTTCTCTCTACGGCGCTACTGGGGGAGTAGTGCAACAGCAATTCAGTCGTCAATACTATTTTAGCCCGTTCAAACAGACACTTGTGTATGATGTAGAAGATAGGGGAGGAGGAATTAATACTGAGGATCCGGGCTCCTCACCGCTGAGATCAGTGCCCTCGCTCCTGAATCACTGTACTCCACTGTTTCACGTATGTTTTGTTTCGGAATATCTATCTTGTGATCGTGATCCCAAATACCTATATAGAGATGGATCTCGTGTTCACTGGGCCCTTTTTTACGTCCTCCTGAGCAGGGGACCCGCCCTGTTCCGATACCCAAGAGATGACGGTAGTCCGGGTTCTCCTCATATTTGCTTTTGTTCAATCCAAGGAGGAATCCTTTCAATAAAGCTCGCACACGTCGGCTGCCTTGTCTGACCGGGACCATCAGATTGCCAGGATACTTTCTCCGGACTCTATTCTACGCCTCTGACTTCCCTGCGTGCACAGCGGGCTGAGATAGAGAGAGAGAGAGAGATAGATTCCTCGAAACGCTGTTTAAAGGTGAGAAGCATCCTTTTACAAGATGGGGTTTTCCGTTTTTTGCACTTATTGTTCCGCCGAGGGGAGCTGCACCTATAACTTGCGTTCTCGCCTGAGGAGATTTGCGCCGGCGATTCCTAAGGGACTTGCAGCTGTTGCGATGTTTCTCTTGTATAACTGGGCCCCTTCCCGTGAACCATGGAGACTAATGGAGACAGGGTGGATGGGGATGGGGGTGACGTTACTCTCCCTGTCTGGTTGATCCAGTGGTCTCCTCCCAGACGACGCCCAGCTACTGCAGGCTCTCTCGCGCCTCTTCGGTTCAAAACGTATTTATGTCTCCAGCGCGGGGTGTTCGTCTGGCGTCTCGCTTCTAGTTCGGGGCAATGTTTTTGAGGGATTTACGTGCGCAACCCCTTTGCTATGCTGCCTTTCGCTTTGACTGGGGTGTGAAGTTGTGGGTCAGCGCTCCAAATGCACCCTCTCACTCCCTTTTTTTAGTTGATGGGGAATTGTTCTTTGTTTTGTTATTTGTTCTGTGTGGTGCTTCTGGTTAGTCTTCACTAATAGGTTTACCCTCTTGTATAGACGAGAAAGCTGGTGTATGTGATACTGATTTTGAGCATCGTAATATCTACTTTAGATCCCTTTGTTGCGCAAGTACTGTTGGATTCTGCTTTCAAAAAGGTTAGTTTTGTGCTACCGGGAGCTCGGCTTGTCTGACTGTGCTCTGTTTATTGCGCGATTCCCGCCAGAAATTAGGGTTAGGGACTCACCATTCTGGCACGCCAGCATGTGGGCCACTGGTATTTCCTTAATTTTCTGAGATGTATGTAGTGAGCTTTACTGAGCAGGAGTTTATTGTTTTTTCTTCGTTTTTACCCTATTGGTTTTCTACTGTTTTATCTATATGTATTCCCCTCCTGCCTGTTCTTTTTCCTTTCTTTTTCCTCCCCCCCTTCTTTTTTTTTCGTTCCTCGCCGCCGGGTGCTGGAGATGTGTGACACATTAACTTTTTTCAAAAGAAAGGGGAAAAATGGGTGGATCTTAAGGTGGTTTTCTCACTTCATCGCTAAGGGTCTCAATTGCCTAGGAAAGCGCTCGCAAATCCTTTATCATTTTGTTCACGGGCAGAAGGCACACATCTTGTGTCTTCAAGAGGACTCATTTATAAAGTGGAATCATTGCCCCTTTAAAATTAAAGACAGTTACTTCCCCCAGTGGCCACTTTTGCTAACTGTCCCATTACCAAAACTAGAGGTGTGGCTATCGCCATCACAATCCCTGGCTCATCGGGTAATTAGACTGATCACTGGATTCGGAGTGCTAGATATCTCATTTTAATCATCAACTCATACAACGGTCACGATTTTCAACAATGTTTAACGTCTACGCCCCAAATTCAGGGACAGGTAACCTTTTTCTGGAGGTCCTCGGATGGTTGCAACTCAGAGCCAGGGGTACTATTTTGTTTTGTGGAGGACTTCAACCTCACCCTTGACCCGACGTTGGATAATTCGTCTGGACGTTCTTCAATGGCCTACTCCGCTATTAAAAGAGTTAAGGAGGGCCCTTCTTTCAATTTCAAGTTAGCTGGATGGTTTGGAGGCTTCAACCATCCGTCCGACAAGGGATTATAGTTTTTTACTCGTCACCCCACAACACATATTTGCAGAATTCGATTATATTTCTACTCCAGCATAGTGCTCTACCATGGCTGAGTTCATCTCCATTGTTTAATGTTTGCTATGGTCGTCCACGCACCGATCTCCATCTCTTTGCTACGTTCCTTTTTTTCTCGCGCTGGCCAGGCCTTGAGAATCAACGGAGCTCTTGCTGCAGGATTCAGTGTGTTTGGCGGAGCTGGGCAAGAGGTGGCATTATGGTCGGATCACAGCCTACGGACCCCTCTCTCCTCTTTTTAACGTGGGAGCGCTGAACTGCGTTCTCCGTGGCATTTTGATAAAACCGGAAGTCGCCTCAAAAAAGCTCGGTCAGCAGCGTTTCGTTCAGGCAGTTACAAAAGGTGACCTTGCTTGAGCTCCTACACAAACAACGCTCTTTCGCCGATGTGTTACAGGATTTGTTGTTGCCAGAATGGAGGTGCGTCTAACTGTTTTGAAGCTTCTTGGGGTAGGACTCTCTGCAGTGGGACGTAGTAATTTTTGAAGTGGAATACGGCAGTATATGAGTGGTCGACTATTTGGCCGAGCGGCAGTTAGGAACAGGGCGGGACACAAATCTTTGTCACTGGTAATCAAGGAATAAGCAAGGCAACCTTCTTCATTCTGACTTCCGATAGATTGCGCGTGAGTTTCAGTTCATACCTTATTCCAAGTTGTTACAACCTCTCAGTTGCTGGGCGTGTTCTCCCTCGTCTCGGGACGGGAGGCCCTTTCCCCGTTTCCGTCCTGCCGGACTTATTTTATTCTAGAAACTGGGATGAGCCCTTTGTCTCGGAGGGGAGTTGGAGTCGGCAATCGGGGAGCCTTCCCCAGTGGAAGAGTTCCTGGGCCACGACAGATTCATGGTAAAATTTTTATTCAAGTTCTGCGTCCCCTCTTTTGCCTCCAGTTCTTCTGAGTGCTTTCACTGCAGCCTCGCTTTTCGACTTTCCCTGGGAAGGCCTCCGTGGGCCAATATTACCGGTCCTACCCAAACACGGTTAAGGACCCACAGGTCTGTGGCAGCTTCAGGCCCGATTTCCCTTCTTAATTGTAGACCTTCAAAATTTATGCCACAAATTTTGGCAAATCGTCTTAACCCCCCCCTTATGCCAACTTGATCCACCTCGGATTCCAGTGGGCTTCACCCCGGGTCGTGAGGCAGGGTAATACGTTAAAACACGTTAGATCATTATCATCATGACCAGTTTCATGGAGAGCCTTGATGATCCTGTCTTTAGATGCTGAAAAAGCGTTTGAAAGGATCTCTTGGGTCTCTTGGGCTGATACCCTTAAACACGTGGGATTTGGTCCCCCACCTTCACCACCAAGGTGTTAAGCACTTATACCAGAACCCTTCTGCAAAAGCAAAACGTTAATGGAACCATTAACGAGCCCCCTTAATATACGCAATGAAACCAGGCAGGGATGCCCCTTGTCTCCGTTGTTGTAGTCCTGATCATTGAACACATTCTGGACGCTGTGCAGATCCAACCCGGACATTAGGGGGATAACCGATTGGCGGACGGGAGTTTAATGTTCTGGCTTTCGCAGACGACCTGTTTAATTTACTTCTTAAAGACCCCCTCATTCCTCTCCTTCCCCTGTTGTTCCGAGTTGGATGGTTTCAAGCTTATGGTCCAATTATAAGCTCGCCTCTCTCCCCGCCGCTCCACGGAAATCTGATGCTTCTGAATATCTCTCTCGACCAGTCCAACAGTCCAGGCCATTAAATCCAATTTTCATTTTCCCTGGCCCGGGAAAAAACAAATTTCGTACTTGGGGATTAAATATTTCCATCTGACCTTTCTCCAGTTATATGAGATGTAACTTCCTCCCTATTTCGCTAGCTGAAGATATAACAAATGCTTGGTGGTTGGGGTGGTGTGATTTTCATGGTTTGGTTAGGTGACATTATTAAAATGTCCATTCTTCCAAAAACTGTTTTATTTGCTCCAGACCAGTTCCAATTTCTCTGCCTCCTCCTTGTTGGGTGAAGCAGAGATAGAGATAGAAGTCTTACTGAATTCATATGGCATTCTCGCCGTCTATAGAGAGACTCAAAAGGGAGTTGCTGTCTAGGACCGCCAAGACGGGAGGGTGGTGTGGGCCTGCCTGAATGTAAAGTGTATTATCTTGCGCTGCCTACACTAGGTTTCTGGATCTGATTTCACAGTCCGATAAGGTAAACTGTGGGGTGTCCATCGCCCAAAAGGATTCTCTCAGGTCTTAATTTCTCTCCCTTTGGGCTACATGACCTCTCAGCCCGGAACCCTAATTTTGTCTTTCACTACACGCCACCACTACACTCTCTATCATATTGAAATCCAAGACCGAATAACCCTTATTGGATTTTAAAGGGCCCCCTGTTTCCTATTTCAGATAAACAGTTATTTCCTCGGCTAGTTCCAAGTTTTTCCTTGGAGTTCTAGTTCCCGTCCTCTCCTTACGGTTACAGGTGCATAACAGGGGTTGCTTGCTCCACCCTCTCGGGACCTAATCCAAGGCCCTTCCCCCCTCGTCTAGATCACCAGTTTGAATACCTGCAGCTTCGGCACTTTCTTTAACTACTACTATCAGGAAGGAGAATTATTTACACTCGGGCACTTACTCCTTTTTGGAGAGCTATATGTTGCTCCCTAGCTTCCTAAAACATTATCTCCCTGCTCTACCAGTGGCTGATCTCCTCCACTTGTCAGGAACTTCTCATTATTGGTACAGTTGGGAAGGGGAACTGCAGACGGACCTCACGGTTGACCAATGGAGAAAGTCTTTTTTCTCCACTCAATAAGCAGTAATTGCCTGCAAAGCGCAGGAAACACAAAGTATTTTAAAATATTGTCAAGGTGGTTATAGAGTGCCGACCCTGCTTCGATTAAAGTGTATCCAATTGTCCAGACACCTTGTTGCGGAGATGATAACCGGGTGGTGGAGATCTATGTGTCCTCATAATTTGGTGGGGGTGCGCAGTCTTGCATAACCGTTATTGGAGAAAGGTTCCTTCAGGCCATCTCGGGCTGTTGGGTAATTTTCTATCCCGGATAGTCCGGAGGCAGTTTTATTATCATCGATCCCTTGTCGCAATCCTCTTACAAAAATCTTTAAACGAGGACACCTTCTACAGGCGGCGAAGATCGTGATTCCTCGCCGCTCGGAGTCAGTCGTTACCTCCATCTGCACTGAATGGGTGGAGAAAATATCTTCCCATTCAAATGTATTGGAAGAGACTGAATTGCCTCAGTCTCAGAGAAGTTACTAGAGTCCTGCGTACCATAGGAGCTTATGGACCAGACTACAAATCCTCCCCGGACTTTCAGTCCCTTCTGAGGTAGTGGGACCCCTTTCCAGTCTGTCATTCCCTGTATATTTAGGAACTCTAGCTGCCCCCTATCGGGCCCTTGGTCATTGTGGTTTTTGTAAAAACGAGACCCTTCAGTCCTCACCAGTTATAACGCATGATGGTTTTGCGCCTCTCTAGCGCCCGGCGGTTGCATGAACTTTCCCTTCCCTTCCTTTCTGTTTTCCCTTTTTTTTGTTTTTTTTTTTATGGTTATGGTAAATTTCAAGACCACTTCGGTGCTGTTGATGCGCAGCCCTCTACCATGTTATGGGGTGCGGGGTTAGTTTATCTCCGCTTACCGACTTATGAGATGTTATTGTGTTCTCGAGTCAGCATTCGCATTAGTGGTCCTCAGCCAGGAAAGGCCACTACATGTTGATTGGGAACTTCATAGACTTGTTTCTCGTACCGACATTGTAGTGCCTATGCTTATTTTCTACCCGTTTTGTTGCAGCGGGTTTATTTGCGAAAAATATGTTTCCAATTCACACTATTAGTGTCCTGCATGTCCGTTTTATACAGGTTTTAAACCTCCCAACCACAATTGGGGATTAATGCTAGTTTTGTTCATTATACCTCTTCTGAAGTGGCTGCACTTTCTTACTTTTATTCTCAGCATAAAGAGATAAAATATTGGCGTAACACTATTCACCACATGTAGTATTACATTCACCGCTACATCACGGCCCTTACTGGGAACTGATGTTGGTACTACACCTGCCATCTTCCTTTATTCCCATGCTTATGCAACGGCTGGTTTGGCTTTGGTGGGCTTGGGCTCGGTGGATCAACAGAGCCTAGGCTGTTATTTTTCCCTTTTTGCATTTTCTAACTCGATCACCTCTGCTCCCCTGTGGAGCCAAGGTGGAACTTTTGGGCGCAGGGACCCTTGCCCCCTCTGGCTGCAGGATTCAGCCTTTTGCCCATCATGTCCCCCTGGTTAGCATAATCATACCCTTTGGAGTATCATTGTTGAATAGTTATGTCTGGTGACTCTGTTCTTCCCCTTCTTTTTTTTTTTTTCTTCTTTCTTTCTCTACTTTGTGCGTTTTTTGCGTTGCTGAGTTGTACATGCCTTACTTAAATTACGCCAGGCTTTGACCGGCTTGTGTTCATTTGCGCTAATGTTTATCACTTTCTTTTTTTGCGCTTTGTGTGTTTGTAATGTTTATAAGAAATTAATAAAAATTAAAATATAAAAAAAAAAAAAAAAAAAAAAAAAGAAAAACCTTCTGACCTTTGTTTCACACTATATTCCGGAGTATTGGAATGTTGCTAAAAGTTGACTTTTCAGGTCAAGATGTGACTAACACAGTCTTAATAAGAAAAACCTTCTGCCCTGTTTCACACCATACACAGATATAGAGAAACATGGCTTATGGAGGTACAGCCCTAAATGCTCTGGAGCTCCAGCATCGTACAGAGTAAGAGACACAGCGTGTCCCATGTACCTCCAGTGTAGTGCTGCATAAAGCCCTCCTGTGCCCACACTCTCCATGGCTACCTCTCTTGTGTCTGCTCCACTAGCCTCCCTATGTCACTGCCACCTATGGCCACAATTGTCAACTTCAAACCTATCTTTAGGTGTGGACATTTTTCGGGGCATGGCAATTTAAAAAAAGCCAAAAGCCCTTTATAAACACGTTCCTTTTGATTCTATTCTGTAAAAAAGCATAATATGGAACATGGCGTTTTGCTATTTTCCCCCCCGACAAAGAATGGAGGGGTCTGTAATTTTTAAAATTATTAAATTCAACTGTGAGAACAGAATCTAAAAAAGAAAAACCAAAAATAAAATTGATGTTTTTTAAAAAATTTAAATTTTTGCATTTTTTTTGCGTGAAATAAGTTTTTTGGTGCCGCCGTCCACAAGTTTCCGGGGTTTCCCCCAGACCTTTAAAGTTTTTTTTAGGGGTGCTTTCACAGGGGTGCTTTTTGGTGGTTTTTGGGCGTTTTTCAATGCTTTTTTTTTGTGTTGGAAGGCGCAGCAATTAATGCTGACATTGCTGCAAAAAAATCCGGCAAAAATAAGAAAATACCGCAATTTTAACGTGATTTTTTGTGCAGCAAGTACAGATTAATTGCTGTCCCCTTCCTACCCCAAAAAATGCTTGAAAAACGCACGGTGAAACCCCCTAAGAAGCCCCCTACCGCCCTCATTACCTGTATTAATTGTACCTGTTTGAAATGTTACCTTATAAAGACCCTTTCACAAATCAATCACTTCCAACCAATGAGAATACAAGTAAAAAACAGTTTCGACTTTTCTGTGGATATGAAGTTATTTATCCTTTGACACAATACTTTGGTTTAGCTGTTCCCCCACATCTGTACTCGCTTGCTGATTGTGTGTTGGGCTATGAAAACCCCCGCACTATAAGGCCATGTTCCATGGCTTAAAATGGGGGGTATTCGGTCCCTAATTTCGCGCCGGAGGCACCAAATTTTGGGGCCCAAAAAGGCCCCTTCCATTACGGTAATTACAGTTCTAAGAGAACTATTGGTTACTTTCCTCTCCCCCCCGCCCCGGGGAAGCCCCCGGGCGGGGGGATAATTGACTTTTGAATCACTAGGGGGGGGATACGCGCCCTAGCGTGATTGTCTATGGGGTGGCGAAATTTCCGGCCCCCCCCGCTCACTCCCCCCCCCCTCCCCGCCCCGCCCACGTCCAACGGGAAATTGCGGGGGGAATTAAAGCCCCCCGTTAGGCCGGTTTAACATAGCCTAAGGGTTTAAAAACTAATGAACCCATTGTGGCTCTTCTGCATAGTGCTGCACAGCGCATCATTGCCTTCTTCTTTAGGCCGGTTTTCTTGTCAGCCATGGAAGGGTACCCTGGTATCCCGCTGCCCCCATGTGTGTCACACCTCTATGTAATCCAATAGCAGAAAACAAATCCAGCGCACCCGTAGGTGTCCTGCTGCTGCGGCTCTGTCTCCGTGCCGCCGCGGTCCCTGTTTTGTCCCTTGTTTGCTGGTACTCACCTGTCCCCGCTCCTGCCTGCATCCTGTCTTTGTGCACTGCCACCTGGCCTTTTTAAAGAAACAGTGTACCTGTCCAATGACCTTCATCCTCCTGTGATTTAAGCTAGTTCCTGCCTCAGCTCCAGGTCGGTTCGTTAATGTCCATCTAAGTTCTGACCTATGGTTCCTGCTGTTTCCCACCCCTTATGTCTTTTTACCAGCGTACGTTTAGCCTCTGTTTCCTACCGTTATGTCTGTCTGCTACCAGCGTAAGTTTTGGGCCGCTTTCACCGCCCTCTGCCTGTCTTACCCCGTACTTTGTCCCTTTATCAT
>JAODAL010079557.1:0-12538 GCA_025379985.1 Phyllomedusa bahiana | reverse complement strand
AGGGGGGTACCAAAAGGCTTTCCAGGGCATCCTACACAGAGCCAGGCCACATAAGCCCCCCCATGTGAGCCCCAAAACCCAACCCCGAAGGTAATTTGACCCTTTTTAAAACTCCCTTTTGTCTGTAACCTGCTTACCTGTATATTATTCCCTTTTGTATTATTTGCCCTAGTGTGCCTAAAGGGTTAATTAAACTTAAATTTAAAATCTGAGTTAGTCTGTCTTGTCATCGGCCTCAACGCCTAGTCTCGGTCTATATATTAGTTTCCCCAAGGGGTTTTTCGGCCTTGTTATAAGTCAGTCAGGCCGGTCTTTAAAAAAATAGAAATGGTGGCCCCGTTCGGGGTTTTTGGACGAGGAAAGTGTTCTCCGTCCCCCCGGGTTTTCCCCTGGCCGTGGGGTCGGGGGTTAACGGGGAAAACAGTATCGGCTGCCCTTTGTGCCCCCCTGGGGGGCCCCGTGCAATGTAAATACCCCCAAGTCGGGCCCGGTCGTCCTCGAGGGGGCGGGGTTTGGGGCTTTTTTTCGTCACAGTGACCAATTGCCTTTAGAAGTCACTTAATTAATAAACAGACAAAAAACTAGTAATATTCAGCTCAACTGACAAATACAATGCATGTTGCCCAATGACCATTGCAAAGTGCTCAGAAATAAAGAGATATGTGTTTTATGCTCTTTTTTTATAGATAATCAATAAATGGACTTTTAATGAAAGCTGGTACTTAGTAAATAGAGTACATCTGTATGCAATTTCTTCTCAGTATATCTTTTTTGTGAAGGTCTCAGAGGTTTGTTAGAGAATATTAGTGAAAAATATCATAATGAAAACCAAGGAACACACCAAACAGTTCAGGCAAAGTTGTGGCAAAGTGTATTGCAGGGTTAGGCTTTAAAAAAAATTCCAAAACCCGAACATCCAAAAGAAAAAGTTCAATAATCATCCATAAATAAAAAAAATTTGGCAAATAGTAACTACCAAGGGATGGCCGTCCCTAGATGATGCCAAAGACAAAGAGAGCACAATTAAGAAGCAGTCGTGACTCAGGGGTTTTATCTTGAGGAGTGCAGGATCCAGCCAGGTGGGGGAATCTGTCAAAAGGACAACATTGTCATGTGATAATGACCTAAACTAAGCTAAAGCTACAAATGAAGGGTTTACAAAAATCAAAAAATTTTTGTGTTCAATGGCCCCTACGGCCAGACTAAATCCCTAAATCTTTGGCAGGACTTGAAAATTGCTTTTCACCAATGTTTTTCAACCAATCTGACAGAGCTAGAGCTATTTTGCAAAGAAGGGGCAAAAATTCAAGCCTCAAGATGTGCAAAGTTGTGGAGACATTCCCCAGCACACTGCAAAAAAAAGGGGGTCCTGCAAAGTATTGACTCAGTGGGGCTGAATACATATTTCAGCCAAAACTTTTCGTTTTTTAATTTGCAAATATTTGGAAAAGACGTATTTTTTCTTTACATTCACAAATTTTGTCTTTGTGTTTTTTCTATCACATTAAAAAATCAAAAAAACTTTTAGGTTTGTGGCTGCAACGTTTAGAAATGAGGAACAGTTCAAGGGAAGAAAGTCTTTTGCAACACACTGTAATTTATGTGACACAAACAATGAAGATGGAGAATACAAAAAATTGAAAAACAATCGTCGATGTAGCCAACCCAATTCCAACTTTGCAAGGTTCATGCCAGGCTTCCATATATCATGTATGCAACGACATGTGAAATACATTGAAAAAATGGAAAAAGTTAGAAAAAAATTAAATTATAAACTGTATGAGAAAAAAATGAGATGGAAAAAAAAGGAAAAAAAAAAAGAATTGCTTTTCAAAGAAAAAAGCATCATCTACCATCACTTATTTGCATCATTTATCTGTGATCAGCCAAAAATCCCAAATCCTCCCCACAACTTTTTCTTAGGCTCAGTCAACCTTCTTTAAAATGCCTTTAAACTTATGGAAAGAACAGCAATATTCATTTTGGTCAATCATTCCTGTTCAGTACCTGGTGGGGGATATAAATGGCTGCCTCGGATTTAGGTTCAGTTGAAATGGCTCGTTCTTAATTATTTCTGTTGGACAAAATATGGAAGATTTATTGCACAGAACATTTAATATTTTGTTCTTTTGCCCCGACGTCGAGTCAGTGTGTTTTTTTGGGCATGTTATAGAGCCTGTATTATGCTATTATGACATGTATACATGACTTTTTCTGCATGGGAGTCTTCCAAAACAAGAGAAGGTCTGTTACGAGGTTTTTGACATTTATGTTGTTATTTTTGTAAGTTTTTAAAAGGGGTTTCTGGTTCTTTTCAGGTCTGAGACCAGCTAAAAGCTCTTCTCGTATTCAGCATTTATATAGAAATGAATGGGGAAACTGCTCAAGTGCAGCCCCCTCCCTGTTTTGCAGGCTGGTACGAAATGGGCCTCAGAACTGGAATAACCAAATTGGAAAACTCCAAAGAAGGAGTTGTATAAGATTAGAAAAAAGATGGTACTTTCTTCTAGAAGTGGCTATGTCTGCAGTCGCTGTTACTACTCAGTGGAATATACATCACTGTTTTGAACTGAGGTTAAAACTTAAAGGGGTTTTTCATTTCAGGCTTTCGTGGGCATGTTAAGCTTTCTCTCTTTCTTACAGCTTCAATTCCAAGAGTGGGTCTCTCCTCCAGAAGGCGGGTCTCTCCTCCCAGTAGACGTGCCTTCCCTCACTGAAGACTGGTGACTTCATTTTTTTGTGTGAGCAGTAGAAGGGAGGGATATCACAGCTCTGCAGACCTCCTTCAGTGGTCAGTTCTCATGTCTGCAGAGCTGTCACCTCCCTCCACAAGCTCCTTGAACCAGTACACTGCTTGGTGTAAACGTTATACATATAGCCTAAATGATGAAAAATGTGAGGAATTTCACTCTGCTCCCCCTCTGTTATCAGGCAAAGGGGGTAGAGGGGGGGAGCATAGTACATTCCTCAAAATTTTGTTTTCAACAGTTCAGTCTGTACGTTAAAATGCTTTCCCCCCAATACAGGTGTTCTTTGGGTTTCAAAGAGCTTGAAGAGGGAGGGGGACAGCTGTGCAGGCATGAGCACAGACCATTGCTGGAGATCTGCAGACCTGTGACATCCTCTCTGTGTATAAGGCTGTGTAAGATAGGTGTGGGGGGAAGTGAAGCTAGCAGCTAGAGACTCAGTAATTGACCAGACCCTTTACATAGAGCTATCACTGGGTGAAGGGGCATAGAGAGCTCATGCAGCCATTATTACACAGCTCAGGGTGCAGTGAAAGACAGTGAGAACACAGACACAGACAGCAATCATTTTCACTTTCTTTTTATACAGATCATAGGGAAGAGGAGTGCAGGCACCCCATCACACCCCAAGGGGGGTGTCCCATCCAGGGGGTGTGCCCAAACGGGGCTGAATAAAAATTAGGACCCAAATCACAGCATAGGACTCATCGCCTGCCCTTGCGGAAAAAAATAGTCTAGCACTCACGATTCGCTCGTAGTTGCTATACAAATGATTTGGAAATGAAAGCATTTGAAAAAAGTGTGTATTTTTTCTCCTTTTACAGATATGACTTTTTAGCAAAAAGATATGTCTTTTTTGCAAAAAAAACCCCTTTAACCTTTAATTATTTTATAAAATAAAAAAAAATCTTTAAATACAAAACAATACTCACCATCCCCCAAAAAAAAAAAAACATGCCCAAATATCTTCAGCCCCAAAGGGTTTGGGGTTCATTGCTGTTAAGATCATCCCTATCCTGCAACCATTTGGGATACTGTATGTATACATCTTTTTATTACTTTGGGGAAAACCCTTATTGGTTTCGTGGAGCCGTTTTTTCCCCCCGAGAAACCGTGATAGGCGTCACAGAGAAACGTGTCAGGTGTGGTATACACTGTAAATAAGATAAATATAAAATGTTTATATATATTTAAATGTTTTTTAAAATTTGCATGTGTATTATTAGGGGGTTTTTCAGCAGCATGTTGGATCCGTTTTTGGATCAGTTTTTCATTACATAAAAAAAAATTAAAAACTGCACCCAAACTGCATCCAAAAACGTATCCAAAAACGCATCTGCAAATGCATTTTTGAATACGATTTGCATGCGTTTTCTATGTGTTTTTGGATTCATTTTTCAATGCGTTTTCTTTCAAATCACAGACATTCAAATTTTAATCCAATGCGTTTTCGGATGCGAAAAGCGCTTTCAAAATGTACCCAACACATACCCAAAAGTGTGTTGCGTTTCTCAGGCTCCAAAATCGCACTGCATTGTTTCCTATGGGGATTTCACTTGCGTAAAATGCAAGTAGAATTGACATGACAAAAAAGGATCCGAAAAACGCATTGAAAAGACGCAAGTAAACACGCATCGGCGAACGGCATTGCGTGTTTTACATTGAAACTAATGTAAATCGATGCACTTTTTTTTGATGCGTTTTTTGGTTTTTTTGGGGTCTAAAGCGGCCCAAAAAGGATCTAAAAAAACGCTGTGTAAAATTCCTTACTCTGTTTTTGAGTGTAATAGGGTCTTCCCGAGTTAGCCATGTATAAGTGGGGAGCACCCTTTTCGGGACGATCGCACCATATTTCAGGCAGGGCCTCTTAGGTAGGAGATAGAGATATCTATCTATCCTTATGTATCATAAATTTATATGCTATATATCCTGTCAAAGAAATTTGAACATTATTGTTTTTTGTGGCAGCCTTTTTTGTAAACATCGGAGGTATTGGGATGTTTTTTATTGAGTAGATATAATTAAATTTTAAAGTTTTAACCCTAGTTCATACAGTGAAGATATTTAATTGGAGGGTTATTTTTTTCTAATCTCCCTAAGGGACATTTTCTTGGGAGCTGAGCGGCAATACCAGGCACAGTCCATGGAAGAGACTGGCTCTGTTTCTGGAAGAAAGCAGCCTGCTCTTCTTTAAGAAAATTTCCTAAAAATAATGCCCATTATTATGGCAACCAGTGATTATTACTGAATTACATTTTAGAACCAATAGGTTATGAAATTTACTAATATTGCGGGTTGTCTAGATTTTAAGAAACCCCCTTTTGCAAGTTGGACTGTGCAATTTAAAAAAAAAACATATCACAAAATTAGCGGTGCCGTTCCAGGCTGTTAAAGCACCGATTGCCCCCCCCGGGCCCCCGTAGTGGCATCAATATATGCCAAGTGCTGAACGTCCATCACTGGCCTTAGTAATCACATGATGCAAATACAGCCAGGACCACCAAGGCCACTGACTGTATGTGAAATTACTGCTGATTGACCGAAAAAGAACACTGGGCTCCATACAGCACTGGAACAACCGCAAGAGTTGAATACTGGGTAATTTTATATTTTACAGCAGTCCCAGCCTTACAGGGGTCTTAAGGCCCCTTTACACGGTTATTTCAGAACGTTTTTAAAGGTTTCCATTTAAATCGTTTTGAAATCAGTTGAAAATCAGTTGCAAAAAGTGTCACTAAGTGTGGCACGTTTTGAATGTTTTCCCGACGGATTCCCCTCTAAAAATATTGTAGGTGGTGAATAGTCCGGAAATAATTGACATGTCAATTTTTTTTCCGTCCGGTTGGTGTCAATGCGGCGGAAATCCGGAACGGTTTTGCGTCGTGTGACGACGGCCGTTTTTTCTATTGAAACAATAAAAAATAGGCTGTGACTTTTTTGGGGGGGTTTGTCGGGTTGAGACTCATCCGTCGGCAACCCGCCCAAAATAAGCCGTTGCGAGGCCTTAAAGTCCGGGGATAATTCAGCACATACTCCACTGGGAGAGGGTGTGCTATTTTAATTTGTTTTAAAGGGTTTAAACAGTTTTTTAAAGTCCTGCTATCCATGCTTGTGTTTTAAAGCCTATATCCTAGAAAGGTCAAAAGGCTGTATATAGCTTAACATTATATATACATGCAATGTTGCCCATAGAAATCGTGAAAAACCACAAAAACAAAAAACCATATTGCGAGGAAATTACATAACCCGAAAAGGGAAAATGGGAAAAAATATTTTAAAATGGCATAGATTTTTAAGTGTAAAATATTGCATGACAAACAATGTTACAACAGACATCGTAGACATAAAACTTAAAAAACACAAAAACGCACAAGACAAAAAAAGTGGATAAAAAAAATTTTATGACACAGAAAGAGAGTGGTGGGTGTTTCGTGTCACTATATGGTCTGTGTTGGATATTAATCATTCTTTAAGGTTCTCTGCTTTTTGGGCCCCCATTTTTATTTGTAATACCTATTTAGTAGTTTTTGGTTTTGTTTGGGTTTTTTTCTTTATTGCATTTTTTTTGGTCTTATCAGCGGGAAGTAACTTTTATTGGTTTTTTATTGTTTTTGGATACCGTGGTACCCGGTATAAGTCCCCTTGGTAAAGTAAAAATTGGTTTAAATTTTTTTTTTGGTATAAATTTGTTTGCAATAAGAAAAGGGCGGCCTGGCCCTTCATGGCGTGGGGCATAACGAGGCGCTCGGACAACTTTCTGCGAGGACAAGGTTTAGCACCCTGCGCTTCCAAAAGGCCCAACGACCTCTTTCCAAGTTTAGGGGTCTGAAAAAAGGCCGTACCTCCTATCTGCTGTCTCCTCCAGTCTTTACACCCGATCCACTATCTCCTGCCCCCGGTTATTGGCGAGTAGACTGGGGTACCCTGCTTATTCCGTATGCGACATGTGTATGAGGTGGTCGGGACTCGGGTTTATACCTCTCATTTTACCTTTGGCAGCCCCCCATTTTCAACCCTCTGAGAGTTATTTGATGCTAAAAAAACAAAAGTCACCTCGCGGCCGGCTACCTCCTACTCCCCACTATTACAGCTTATCCAGGTCCCTTTGGAGAACGTGAGTAGTTTTGGGGATGATGAAAATAATCCTATTGTGTTATCTAATAACAGTTAACTATTTTCCCTTTATTTTATGGGAAAGTTTGGGATAAAGTCCAAGGTCTGGAACGGTTAATGACTTTTCAAGGTAACCCCTTTTATTTATAACTTACTTTTACCTGCCGGTCCCCCCACCCGCTTCTTTCTTTGGGGTTAATATAAATTTTTATCCCTTTTTTGTCTTGTGCGTTATGTTTTTAAAAGTTTCTTTTTGAAATTTTGTTTTTAAATTCTTTGTATTGTAATATGCTTATAATAAAGATTTTTGTCCATTATTAATTTTTCTATTTCCGCTTACACTTGTATTTTTGTGGTTCACATTTTTGTGGTTGTTTTTGAGGTATTATTGGGTTTGAGAAAATTTATTAAAATGGTTTTGCCATAGAAATCATTGCTTCCATGGTAAAAAAAAAACTGTGTGTCCCTTTTCTTTGGGCATTTTCCTGAAAAGATTGTGGACTTATTTTAATACTGTATTAGAGGTATTCGGGGTGTATCAGGCTTGCCTTTGGTTGGATACTGTGCCCCGTGTAAGCTTGGTAATGTAGCAATATCTTGGGAACTATACTTCCTTTTTCCGTTTTAAAATTTTGAAAGGTTTGAGGTGACAATATATTGAGCGACTACCCTTGTCTCCTCTAGATAGTAAAGACCCAAAAGACCTGTTGTTGGGGCCCCGAGAGGGGTTCCCCTTTTACACGGTTTTCCCCCCACTTTAATTTAAAGATGTTATTTTTTCAGTCTAAAAATGAAATTCGGGCACCGAGCCTCCTGTAGGGTCTTGGAATTATTGGGTGTAACCAGCTTCCCAAAGTGCCCAATTTTATCTTTTTATGGAGCCCAGAATTGACCCTTTTTTAAAAATTTTGTCCCATAGATTCAGTAATCGAAGGCTACTATTTGAAGATATAGTGATAATTTCAATGTGTAGTTTAACTAATACAAAATTTTTATAACTGTACTGTTCTTGTCCTACTTGGGTTGTTATCTTATGTAAAATATTGTTCGGAAAGTTTATCTCCAATTCATGATTATTATATTAGTTACTACTGTAATGGTGCTACTTCTATCAGGGAAGAGTTTTTCCATGTAAATTTGTTGGTATACCAAATGTCTGTAAAGGGGGGAACGACCATTTGGGCATTAGGATAGCCCATGGCCCTTTAACCTTGGAGACCCCTATTCTTAACTTCTACCATGTTCCCAAAAATGTTTTTTTTGTTTATGAAAAAAAAACCCTGACTGATTGTTTGTATATGTTTTTAGTAATTCTTGAGGAAGACTTAGACATTAGGGGAAAGTATGCCACCTTCAGATTAGATTTGTAGCCTGAAACCCCCAAGAACTTTCCTTTGGGTCTATAGTGTCCCATGCCAACAAGCCCCCCTTTAGAATAAGGCATTGTGGTTTCTTTGAATCCTCTTGGAAACGGTCTTCTGACCTGATCGTAAGTCTCCATTCCTTCTGTGATTTATATAGTGTCCCATGCCCAAAGTGGTCCTTAAATATGACCTGTACAATTCACTTAAAAGTGCTTTTTTTACAACCCCCAAATATCATGGCCCTCTAAGTCCAAGGTGGGTTCATTATTTTTACTCTAAAAATCCAACACCCACAAAAAAGTCCTTTATAGCAGACTTTACTCTAATGTCCTTGGGCATTTGGGGGCCAACTTTTTATTTGGTGTTTGTAAAAATAAAAATAATTTTGTACCCCTAAGACATTGTTAACAGTCACTTCATGGGGGACAGCATATAGCTATGGGGAGTCTTGGTACTTTAGCGTAGGAAATCTTGATTGACATTTCTTTTCGAATGGGAAACCCCTAGGAATTTTTGGTACCAGGTGTAATCCATAAGTTTTTCAAGAATTTAAGGCACAGTTTCCCTCTACACTTAACAGCGCAGCTGCCAGAGGATGAAGGGAAAAAAGAAAAGCACCAGTGCTTTCCAACAACCCCTAGTTCAGGCGTCAGGTAGCTACAGCTAAGCTCTGAGCAGAACGTCGTCCGTCCACCAACATCCGGTAACACGTTTGCTGTCTTTGCAGCAGTTCCCAGCTCCAGTTGCAAGGGAAACCCGCTTCACAGTATTGGCACCAGGTTCCATTCCAAGCAACGCACGACAGGCCACCACTCAGGGTCCCAGCAGGAACTTCCTCATCAGCAACTCAGCCCAGAAAGCCTTCTGCACTTTGTTCCATCAGCTGTCAGCTTCGAGGACACAGGGCAACTTTTTACACGTGCTTCTCTCCGCTGCAGGTTTCCCAGCCAAAGTTTTACACACAGTGGGAAATTCTTCTAGCTCCGGCTACAGAAAAAACCTCTTGGTTTTTACGCTTCATCATCAACATCAACACCACCACAATCAGCACCAGAGACCTCACTCTTTAACTTCCAAGCTCTGTGTTCCAGACAAAAGGTAACCACATTCTGCTTGCTGCGTGTTCCCCCAGATACAGGCGCAACGACAAACTAACTATCCTTTCATTGAATCAAGGTTCACCAAACAAGGGTCCTTAACCCAAGGCTCTAATACAATCCAGTTACACAGAACACACTGACCTCAGTGAAAGATTATTTAGTCCGAATCAGACCAGTGATTTCTCATTCTTCAAGAGACGAGGTCAGCCAAAAAAAAAAGAAAAAATGTAATTTTATGATTCCAGGGTAGACTGCAAATTTTGTATTTGTAGATGTTCTGTGCAATTGACCTTAAACATATTTTTTAAAATTTTTATTTTTTCAAATTGAATAGTAGCTAAGTAGAACCCAAGGAACTGTAGGGATCACCTAACGAATTTGAGAGCACAAGAAGGTACAAAGGTTTTCGAGGGGAGTGGATCTTAGTATTTGCAGTATGGGTTGTTAAGCACACTGTGTGTTTTCTTTTGTTTGCTTTTCATGGTGTCCTTGTATTGATGTTTGCAAAGCTAAACCTGACGGATTATGCACCATGATATCACGGCACAGAATGTTATCTCAACTTTTTCATTGGCCTTTGTTTAGAGATAAAAGCAGATAACACGAAAAGTTGTGATATCAAGGTCAAGCTGGACTCTGCTACATCCGTATAAAATGATGTATTTCTAACCATTTTAGATTATGGACTATTTAGAGTTATTATAAATGTATTAAGAATTTTAGAAATTAAATTGTGTTTTGGGCTGAAAGAAGATCCCAATGTGCATAACTGGTCATAGCAATGGTTAAAAAAGATTGGCCTAGTTTAAAATATGAAATCACTACAGGGGTGCTCCCACAAGAGGATATTCCATTAAAATGTGATAGGTGTGGTTCCACCTCTTGCAAAAAGTCTCTGCTCTGAACGGAAAGACGGTTGCACTTTCAGTTGCGGTCTCCCTTGCGTACAACTCTTCATTCAAGTTCAAGACACAAAATCGTTGTTCCATAGATTAAAAAAAAATTGTTTGCCATTTGGAAAAATAAACAGGAAAGCTGTGTTTACTTTTACAAAGATATTTCAGCACTTCCTTTTGAATGTGGGTAAGAAAGGATACTTGCTGTTGAGCCACAGGGTTTAGGGCATTGTCCCCACGGCAGACGGTTTGCGGTTTTGCAAACACTTTGAAAAACCATCTGCAAACGAACACAACGGGCTTCTATGGAAAACCTGTGCAGCAGCCCCCACTGAATGGGTTTTCCACCCGGCGGTTTTTCAGACTGCCGGCGCCAAAAAAACATTCTACATGCACATTGTTCCGTCCGGTTTTCGGACAGAATATGAGCATGGGAAGGGAGAGGGCTTTTCTCCCCTCATCGCTGAGAAAAGCGCCCCCCTCCGGGCCGTAGGGACGGCACACAAACCAGACAAATACCAGTCGGATAAACCGACCAGTAATTTTTCCATTGCCGTGTAAACGGCCCCTTACTCGGAGGTGAATTCCGCTTTAATCTTTATGACAGTCAAGTTCTATTGGAGTTTCAAGTTCAGTTGAATGGTGTGTTTGGCTGTACTCGGGCCTCCATAGAACATAAGGGGAGCTGTGCACAAAGTCCGCCCCGCCTTTCCTTTGAGTGGAGAATTTTGGGGTAACCATTCTTTCGCACTTTGATAGCATATTCTTCGATATTTACCATCAGAAAATGGGGAGGTGGGAACACCCTCCAAAGAAAAACGTCACCCTTTTTTTTAGCTTTCAGCACTTACCATAGTGGGCACCTTTTTCTTGGTTCTCAATATGAATTTCATAAAATGCAGTTGTCTGGAAAAAATTAAGCCTTTTACTGTGGGATTGTATGGTAGTTGAACCTTCAAAGGCTTTGGTTCCCCCTTAGACATGTCCCTTTTTCTTATAAGAGTCCATTAAAAATAACCTAATTACAAAGGGGGTTCTGCTGCTCAATAACCCTCAAAAATCAGCTGTAGTCTGGAGAAACCTGGCAAGAAGTGTTCGGTTCTCTGGAGCATCACCACAGGAAAACTGAAGCATTACATGGTGCCTATTAAAAGTCTCACAAGGCTTTTGGGGAAAGGGGCTGAGACCCCCACAGGCCCTCTGTTGGATGTAACAAATCCTAAATTTGCTTTTGCCCCACGAGTCTTGAGAAAGAAAAAAGGATTTGCCAAGCCAGTATCTTCATCTGCAGATGGGATACTGGCTTGGCTAAAAAATTTGTTTCCTTTCTCAAGACTCGGGGGGTAAAAAAGCAAATTGAGGATTTGTTACACCCAACAGATGGCGCTGTGGGGCGTTCGTTTTTCCCCAAATGCCTTTGATATGCAGATGCTAAGTAGAGGGGGGAAAAGGCAAAACAAACTCTACAAATTCGCTCGTGCTTCCCTTAAGGAGAGATCTTCCCTTCCTATTTAAGTACAGACGGCCAAATCCTCCAAAGTCCTTTATAGACATCTCTGCTTCCTAATTGATGGGAAATGTAAATAGAGAAAAACCCCCGTATTAAAAAAATTTAAAATGATTGTAGTTTTGAATCTAGTTTTTGAGTCAGCTAATTTGACAATAGTTCTTAATTATTTTGGTGGGAGGGGTTTTCACCAAACCCCTAAGGCACAAGGAATCGGCTTAGTGAAACCTTTTTTTCTAGAAAACCTTAACCGAATGTATTTTTTCCTAGCCTTTAAGTTTCTCTTCCATTTATTGAAATTTTTACAACCGTTACATCTTGTAGGTCACCTACTGGAAAATTCGGCCAGGTTAATGCTGATCAATACAACATTTTTGGGGGGCAGGGCTCGTTTTTTCAGATACGGCTCAAAATACCCTGCACAATCACGCCATGAAGTTACAGAGGCTTTTTCCCGCCATTTTAAATTTTTATTTTATTTTCTTACCCTTTTTGATCCCCATTCTCCGGTTTCGGGGTCGCAGTTTACTTCTGGGCCCCCTGGGTTGGGTTTGGTTGGTCGCCTGGGGGGGCCCACTATGGGCAATGTTTGGCTTCAGTGGTTTTCAGTTTTTGTTGAGGAACCGGGAAAGAGACCGGCAAAAACCTGGGAAACTTTAAATTTTAAAGGAAGTAGGGGCGGAAAACAGTGCTTTTTTATTTTTTTACTTCCCCAACAATTACGGGGGGGTAAAAGAACTACATATACAATCTAGATACTATTTAACACCGAACATGGAAAACAAAAGAACCCCAAATTTTTTTAATAAAT
>JAODAL010079556.1:0-12538 GCA_025379985.1 Phyllomedusa bahiana | reverse complement strand
AGTACAGGTGAAATTATCTCCTGTTTTGGAGGGGCATAAAAGGGGGGGGGGACAGTACAAGGGTGTATTTTCTATGTTTTAGGAAGCATTTTAAAAACAGGGGAGTACAGTACAGGTGTATTTTTCCCCATGTTTTGGGGGAAGCGTAAAACAGGGGAAGTTCGTACAGGTGTATTTTTCCTTTTGTAGGAGCGGGTTAAAAAAGGGGGGAGTACATTTCGGGTGTGTTTTTATCTTGTGTAGGAGCAGTAAAAACGGGGGGAGTACAGTAAGGTTGTATTTTTCCCCATGTGTAGGAGCGGTATAACAGGGGGAGTACAGAAAAGGGTTTGTTTTAAATCCCATGTGTGGGGAGCGTATAAAGGGGAAAAGTACAGTACAGATGTTTTAAATCTCCTTTTTGGAGCGGTTTTTAACAGGGGGGTAAAAGTACAGGTGTATTATCCCCTGTGTGGGGACCCGGTTTTAAAACGGGGAGAAACAGTACGGGGTGAATTACCCTCATGTGTAGGGGGGGGGCTTTTTTAACCAAGGGGGGGTAAAAAAAGGTAACAAGGTTTTTATCTCATTTTGTAGGAGCCTAAAAAAGGGGGGGTAACCATTCCCGTTGTATTATTCCTTTTGTGGAGCGTATAAACGGGGGGAAAAAGTAAAAAAAAGGGTTTTGATTTTTCTCCTGTTTTGGGGAGAGAAGTATAACAGGGGGGGTACAGTCAGGTGTATTATTCCTGTTTTGTGGGCTTTATAACAGGGGGGGGGTACTTTTAAAGGGGTATTACCCCCCAATGTGTTGGGCAGTAAAAACAGGGGATTTCCCAAGTAAAGGTGTTTTTCCCCCAAATGTGTGGGGAGGGGGTATAACAGGGGAGTCCAGTACCGGTGTTTTTATTAAATGTTTAGGAAGGGGTTTAAAAAACGGGGGGAGTACAGAAAGGTGTTTTAAAAATTTTCCTTTTGTAGGCGGGCCCCCCCCCCCAATTTTTTAAATCAACAGGGGGATTTACAGACAGGTTTTATTAATCCAATGTGTAAGGGGGGCCCCTTATAACAAGGGGGGTAAGTTAAAGGGTGAAATTTTCTAATGTGTAGGACGGGGGTTTTTCGGTTATTAAACGGGGGGGAGTACTTTTAAAGGTGTATTATTCATGTGTAGGGCAGTTATAAACAGGGGAAAGGGTACAGTACGGTGTTTTTAATCCTCCGGGTGTAGGGCATTTTAAAAACAGGGGGATTTTCAGTACAGGTGTATTTTTATCCTTTTGTAGGAGCATTTATAATAGGGGAACATTAAAAAAAAAGGGTTGG
Organism: Phyllomedusa bahiana; assembly: GCA_025379985.1. Taxonomy (NCBI): domain Eukaryota; kingdom Metazoa; phylum Chordata; class Amphibia; order Anura; family Hylidae; genus Phyllomedusa; species Phyllomedusa bahiana. Next base: position 11,233 of record JAODAL010079556.1, on the reverse strand, counting down.
TTTATCTCCTTTTTGGTGTAGGTGCAGTTTTTAAAACGGGGGGAAGTACAGTCGGGGTGTATTATTCATGTTTTGGGAGGGGGAAATAAAAAAGGGGGAGTAATTTACGGGTTGTGTATTTTTCCATGTGTGGAAGCCGGTAAAACGGGGGGAGAAACAGTACAGGGTTTTATTTTTCTTGTGTTTAGGAGCGTATAAAGGGGAAAGATCCCATTTTCCAGGTCCCTTTTTAATCTCCTTTTGGCAGGGGGCGTTTAACAGGGGGATTTCCCAGTACGGGTGTATTACTCATGTGGCAGGGAGCGGGCGGGGTTTTTTAACAGGGGCCCTTTACTTTGTACCAGGTGTTTTCCCCATTCATGTTGGAGGAAGGGGTTTTTAAAAAGGGGGGGGGGTACCAGACGGGGTTTTTTAAAATTTTCCTCTGTTTTTGAGAAAGGGTTTTATAAAATTTGGCAATACAGGCACAAAGTAAAAGGGTTTTTTATCTCCGGGTGTAAGGGGTCATTTATAACGGGGGGTAAAGGGAAAAGAGAATTTTTTTCTCTTTGGTGTAGGGGCTGGTTTTTTTAAAAAGGGGGTACAGACAGGTGTATTTTTTCCCCTTTGTGTAGGAGGGTTTTAAACGGGGGATTTACAGTACAGGGGGTTATTATTCATGTGTAAGGAGCATTATAACAGTGGGGGGGTACAGAAAACGGTTTATTATTTTAAGTGAGTAAAAACCCCGAAGGGGGTTTAACAGGGGGGGGTAAAGTTCGGGTTTGTATTATCTCACCTTGTGGGAAAGCGGTTTATTATCAGGGGAGAATTTATACGGGGTGTATTATCTCCTGTTTTTAGGAGCGGGTATAAAGGGGGGATTTAAAGAAAAGGGTGTTTTATCCCCTTTGTTTTGGGGAAACGTATAAAAAGGGGGAGTACATTTACAGGGGTATTATCTCTGTGGGGGGTCCCCCGGTTTTTTAAACAGGGGGAAAGTACAGTACAGGGTATTACTCTGTTTTTGGAGCGGTATAACAGTGGGTACGGGTACAGGTGTATTTTTCTCATTTTGGGGTAAGGAGAAAGTAAAAAAAGGGGGAAAGGTACAGTACAGGTGTATTTCCCAGTTTTAGGACCCAGTATAATAGGGGGAGTACAGTACAGGTGTTTATCTCTTGTTTTAGGAGCGGGGTTATAATGGGGGGGATTTCAGTACGGGTTTGGGTTTTTTCTTGGGTAGGAAAGCCCCTTAAAACAGGGGGGTCCCTTGGTACGGGGTTTTTATTTTTTTCCGGGTTGTAGGGCAGTAAAAACGGGGGTTGGAAACCAGTAAAAGGTGTATTATCTCATGTTTTAAAGGAGAGTATAAGGGGAAATTTTCCCCAGTACGGTGTATTTTCTCATGGGGTAGGAGAGGGAAAAACCGGGGGGGAGTACGTAAAGGTGTATTATCTCATGTGAAAGGAGGGGCCTTATAACAGGGGTGGGTTCAGTACAGGTGTATTTATCCCATGTGAAAGGAGCATTTAATAACAGGGGGAGTACAGTACGGGTTTTTCCCCAGGGTTTTAAATTATCTCAAAAGGTTTTATTTTAGGGGGCGGGTTATAACGGGGGGAGTACAGTACGGGGTTTGTATTACCCTTTTGGGAATGTGTTTTAGGGGGGAGCTTTGGGTTTTTAAAACCAGGTGGAGCCCCCAGCCCCGGTGTTTTCCATCCCCCTTGTTTTTGGGGGGGACGGGGTTTAAACAGGGGGGAAGTACGGCTGGTCAGGGGGATTTCCCATGTGGGGGGTAAAGGAAAGGGGGGGAAATTTATTAAAAATTTTGGGGAAAGGGGACCCCGGGAAAAGGGTAAAGGGGGGCTTAAACTGTTATTACCCGGGGGGGGTGAAAAGGTTGCAAGGAAATCAGGGGCGGTACTGGTGGGGGGGTGTTTGGGTTTTTTATTCTCCTTGGGCACAGGAGCTTTAAACGGGGGAAAGTACAGTCCCAGGTGTATTATCCCATGTGTAGGAGCGGGTATAACGGGGGAAAGTAAAATAAGGTGTATTATCCCCTTGGTGAGGAGCGTATAAAGGGCGGCAAAAAGGTTTTACCATTTTAAAACGGGGGGCTTTGGTTTATTACCCCAATGTGTAGGGCGGTATAACAGGGGGGTACTTTCCCAGGTGTTTTAAATTCCCCGGGGTTTTGGACGGTATAACAGGGGGGGTTACGTACAGGTGTATTATCTCCTGTGTAGGGGGAAATATAAACGGGGGAGTACGGGTTAAAGGTGTATTATCTCTGTGTAGGAGCAGTTTATAACATGGGGGGTAAAGTGAACAAAAAGGGAGTCCGGTGTATTATTCCTGTGAAAGGGGAGCGTATAACGGGGGGATTTACATTTACAGGTGTTTTAAATCCCCTGTGTAGGGACCCGGTTTCTTTTAAAAAAGGGGGGAAGTACGTTACAGGTGTTTTTTTCCCATTGGTTTAGGAGCAGTAAAACGGGGGGGAAGGTTAAAGTAAGGTTTTTATTATCTCCGGGTGTAGGAGCGGGGTTAAAAAGGGGGTACAGTTCAGGTGTATTATCCCATGTGAAAGGGAAATTTATAACAGGGGGGGAGTACAGTACGGTGTATTTTTCCCCATGTTAGGAGCGGTGGATGGGGGGGTTTTAAAAAGGGGGTACATTTCCAGGGTGTTTTTAAATTACCCTGGTGAGGGGGCCCCGGCTGTTAACGGGTGGATTTATTTTAAAATTTTATTTTTCCCCCGGGGTTGTAGGGACGGTTTTAACGGGGGAAGGGGAGTCGGTACAGGTGTTTTAAAATTTTGTGTAGTGAAGGGGGTTTTAACGGGGAGTACAGTACAGGTTTTATTTATCTCGGGGTTTGTGGGGGGAAAAAGTTTTTTTCCTGGAGTACAGTCCCAGGTTTTATTATCTCATGTGTAGGAGAAATATTAATAGGGGAGGTCCCATTTACAGGGGGAAATTTTTCTCCTGTGAAAGGGGGGCCCTGTTTTAAACCCGGGGGGGAGTACATTTACAAGGTGATTATACCTGTTTTTGGAGCGGTTTTTTTAAAACAGGGGATACATTTACAGGGTTTTTATTCCTGTGTAGGGGGCGGTTTTAAAAAAAAGGGGAGTACAGTACGGGTTTGTTTTTTTCCCCTGTGAGGAGGGCGGGTTTTTTATAACGGGGGGTTTACAGTACGGGTGTATTATCTCATGTGAAAGGAGCGGGTTTTAACGGGGGGGGTTACAGAAACAGGTCCCCATTATCTCCTTTGGTGGGGAGCAGTATAACAGGGGGTACAGTAAGGTTTGGGATTATTTTCATGTGTAGGGCATTTATAACAGGGGGGTTGAAAAAGTACAGGTGTATTATCTCCGGGTGTGGGAAACGGGGGGTTTTGTTTAAATAAAAAGGGGGAATCGTACAGGGGGGTATTATTCCTGTGTAGGAGAAAGTATAAAACAGGGGGGGTTAAAGTACGGGACGGTATTTATCCCTGTGTAGGAGCATTTATAACAGGGGGGAGTACGTACGGGTTTATATTATCTCCTGTGTAGGAGGAAATTTTAAAACGGGGGGGAGTACAGTACAGGTGTTTTTATCTCCTGTGTAGGGGGGCAGAATAACAGGGGAGTACAGTACAGGGGGTTTATCTCCGTTTAGGGAGAAAGTTAACAGGGGGAGTACAGTACGGGGTGTATTATCTCATGTGTAGGAGCGTATAACAGGGGTGATTTACAGTAAGGAAAAATTTTTTTTCTAATTTTGTAGGAGCGGTTTTGGGGTTTTTAAAACCCCAGGGGGTACAGTACAGGTGTTTTTATATCCTTGTGTAGGAGCGGTTTTTAAACGGGGGAAAATTTACAGTACAGGTGTTTTAAATCTCCTGTTTTGGAAAGCAGTATAACGGGGAAAGTACATTTACTTTTTTGTATTATTCAGGGGGTTGGAGAGTTAAACGGGGAGTACGGTTCGGTGAAATTAAATCCCATGTGTTAGGAGCAGTAAAAAAGGGGGGGAGAAACATTTACAGGTGTATTTCCCTTTTGTTTTAGGAGCATTTATAACGGGGGGGATTTTTTTTAACCGGGTACAGGTGTTTTAAATTCTTTTGTGTAGGGAAGGGGCCTAAAACCCAGGGGGAGTACAGTAAAGGGTATTTTCTCCTGTGCAGGAAATTTATAACGGGGGGAATGAAAGAAAAGGGCGGTGATTATCTCCTGTGTAGGACCCGGTTTTTTATAACAGGGGGTGGGGAAAAACAGTACAGGGTATTTTTCTATGTGTAGGAGCAGTAACAGGGGGGTAAGTACAGGTGTATTTTCCCATGTGTAGGGCAGTAAAAAACAGGGGGTTACGGGTTACGGGTTTGTATTTTTCTCCTGTGGGGGAGAAGTATAACGGGGGGGGCCAAATACAGTACAGGTGTTTTATTCCGTTTTTGGAGGGGTAAAAAAGGGGGGGGGTTACATTTACAGGTGTTAATTATCTCTTGTTGTTTGGGGGGTTTTAAAATAACGGGGGGTAATTTTACAGTACGGGGTTGGATTTTCCCCAAATTTTTGTTAGGGGGCAATTTTAAAAACCGGGGGGGGTACAGTCAGGTGTTTTTAATCTCTTGTTTTAGGACATTTTTAACGGGGGTTGGTTAACAGTAAGGTGTATTATTCATGTGTTGGAGCGGTTTTTTTAAAAACAGGGGAGTACGGGCCTACAGGGGGTATTATTCCTGGTAGGTAGCAGTATAACGGGGCGTTGTGGTAAAAAATTTTACGGGGTTGGTATTTTTCCTGGTTTTTGGGGAAAAGGGGGTTTAATTAACAGGGGGTACAGTAAAAGGTGTATTATTTTCCTGGGGTGGGCTTTTTATTTTAAAAACGGGGGGGAGTACAGAAACAAAATGTATTTTTCTCCTGTGTAGGAGCATTTAAAACAGGGCAGTACGTACAGGTGTATTATATCCTGGGTAGGAGAAGTAAAACGGGGGAAAGGTCCCCGTACAGGGTTTAATTATCCCCCTGGGTAGGGACCCATTTATAAAGGGGAGTGAAACCCAGAAAAGGGGGGATTTATTTTGGGGGTTAGGAGGGGGGTTTTTTAACGGGGGGAGTACATTTACGGGTGTATTTTCCCCTTGTGTAGGAGCGTTATAAACGGGGGGGAGTACAGTCCGGGTTTTGTATTATTTTTAATTTTGAAAGGAGCAGGAAAATAAACGGGGGGAGTACATTTACAGGTGTTTTATCTCATTTTTGTGGGGAGCATTTAAAAAAGGGGGTACAGTACAGGGTTTTTTTACCCTTCCGTTTTAGGAGCGGTTTTTTAACAGGGGGGGTACATTTACAGGTGTTTTAAATTCTTTTTTAGGAGAAGTATAAAAAGGGGAGAGTAAAAGTACAGGTGAAAATTATTCCTGTTGAGGGCGGGGTTTATAAAAGGGGAGTACATTTAAGGGGTTTGTTTATTCTTGTTTTTTGGGAGCGGTTTTTTTAACAGTGGAGTCCCATTTAACAGGTGTTTTATCTCCTTCGAGGGGCAGTTTTTCGGGGTTGATTTACAGTACAGGTGTTTTATCTCTTGTGGTAGGAGAATTTATAACGGGGGGGGGTAAAAGTTACAGGTGTATTTCTCATGTTTTGGAGGGGGTATAAAAGGGGAGTACGTACAGGGGGTTTTATCTTCTTTTGTAGGGGGCCAGTTAACAGGGGGTACAGTAAAGGTTTTATTTTTTCCCCTTTTTGGGAAAAAGCAGTTATAAAACAGGGGAGTACATTTAAGGTTTGTTTTATCTCATGTGTAAGGAGCTTTAAAAAAAGGGGAGTACAGTACAGGTATTTTTACCCCCATGTTTTGGAGCAGTTAATAACAGGGGGAAGTACAGTACAGGTTTATTATTCATGTTGGGGAGGGGGAATAAACCAGGGGGGGGTTTAGTACAGTTGTTTTTCCCCTGTGAGGAGCATTTATAACGGGGGGAGTACAGTACAGGTGTTTTAAACCCCTTGGGTGGGGAAGAAATTTTTAAAACGGGGGGGTTAAAAAAAGTACATTTGGTGTATTATTTCATGTGTGGGGAGGGGGTATAAACAGGGGAGTCCCAGAAATGGTGATTATCCCCTGTGGGGGGAGCAGTAAAAACAGGGGGTACGGTACGGTTTGTATTTTCCCTTTTTTGTGGGGTAGCTTTTTAACGGGGGGAGTTTCAGTAAGGTGTATTACCCTTCATTTTGTTGGGACCCTTTTTTTTTTAAAGTGGAGTACAGTACAGGGTATTATCTCTGTTTTAGGAGAAGTTTTTAAAAGGGGAGTACAGTAAGGTGTTTTTATCCCCCTTGAAAGGAGCGGTTTTTGGGGCCCACCTATTTTCCTGAAACTTTTAAAAGGGGCGAAAGGGGTAAAAAAGTCCCAGGTGGGCCCATTTTTTTCATGTTTTGGGGAAAGGTATAAGGGGGGGGGATTAGTACAGTACAGGTATTTTTTTTCTCATGGGGTAAGGGCGGGTTTATAAGGGGGGCGGGGCAAACCCAGACGAAGGTGTTTTATCTAATTTTGTAGGAGCGGTTTTTAAAAGGGGAGTCGGGACAGGTGTATTTTTCCGGGTTTTGGACTGTTAAGGGGCCCAGTCCCATTACAGTGTTGGGATTACCCCCCGGTTTTTACTTTTAGGAGGGGGTTAAAAACGGGGAAAGAAACGTCCCAGGCTGTATTACCCTCCTGTGAAAGGACCCCGGGTTTTTTTAACAGGGGGAACAGTACAGATGAAATTTTTCCCCTGTGAGGGCGGGTTTTAAACAGGGGGGGGTTTAGAAACGGTTTTGTTTTTTTATCTCCTGTTTTAGGAGCATTTAATAAAACAGGGGTGAAAACAGTAAAAGTTTTAAATTTATTCCTGTGTGGGGAGTAAGAGGGTTTTTATAATCAGGGGGATCAGTAAAAGGTGAATTACCCCTCCTTTTGTAGGAGCGGGCTTTTTTAACCCAGGGGGGATTTAATTTAAAGGTGTTTTACCCAATGTGTAGGAGCAGTAAAAACGGGGGGGTCCCAGTACGGGGTTTGTAATTATCCCCTTTGGTAGGGCCAAAAAACAGGGGAGTCCCCGGGTTACGGGTGTTTTTTTCCCCATTTTGTAGGAGGGGGGGTAAAAAAAGGGGGGAAGATACAGTACGGTGTATTATTTTCCGGGTTTTGGGGGCCCGGTTTTAAAAGTGGAGTACGTACGGGTCGTATTTTTTCTCATTTTTGTAGGGAGCGGTTTATTAAACAGGGGGGGAAGAAAGTAAGGGTGTATTATATCAGGGTTTTTAAAAGGAGCGGGCATAACGGGGGATTTAAAAGTACAGGGGGTATTTTTCAATGTGTAGGACCCGGGTTTTTTTTAAAAAGGGGGGGTACAGTACAGGTGTTTTAAATCTCCTTTTGTAGGAGGGGGGTTTTAACGGGGGGAGTTTCATTTTAAGGTGTATTATCTCTGTTTTAGGAGGGCGGTTTTTTTAAAAGGGGGTACAGTACGGTGTATTTTCATGTGTAGAAGCGGGTTTTTAAACAGGGGTGTACATTTACGGTGGTATTATTAATTTTGTGTAGGAGCAGTTAAAAAAAGGGGGGAGTAAAGTCAGGGGGTTTATTTCTGTGTGGAGGGGTTTAAATAACAGGGGAGTACAGTACAGGGTGTATTATCTCATGTGTAGGAGGGGTTTATAACGTGGATTTTACGTACAGGTGTATTATCTCTTGTAAAAAAAGGGAGGGGGTTTTTAAAAGGGGGGGTTACAGTCCGGGTTTGTATTATCTCATTTTGTGGGGCGGGTTTTAACAGGGAGTCCCCGTACGGGTTTGTATTATTCCTGTGTAGGAGGGGGGTATTAAACCGGGGAAAGTACAGTACAGGTGTATTATTTTCCTTTGTAAGGAGAGCAGTATAACAGGGGAGTACAGTACAGGTGTATTATCCCATGTGTAGGAGCAGTATAACAGGGGAGTACAGTACAGGTGTATTATCTCATGTGTAGGAGCAGTATAACAGGGGAGTACAGTACAGGTGTATTATCCCATGTGTAGGAGCAGTATAACAGGGGAGTACAGTACAGGTGTATTATCTCATGTGTAGGAGCGTAAAAACAGGGGAGTACAGTACAGGTGTATTTTCCTGTGTAGGAGCGGTATAACAGGGGGTACGTACAGGGGTATTATCTCTGTGTAGGAGCGGGTATAACAGGGGAGTTAAGTACAGGGTGTATTATCTCTGTGTAGGAGCGGTATAAAAGGGGGAGTTACGTACAGGTGTATTATCTCCTGTGTAGGAGCAGTATAACAGGGTATTACAGTACATGTGTATTTTCTCATGTGTAGGAGAAGTATAACAGGGGAGTACAGTACAGGTGTATTATCTCATGTGTAGGAGCAGTATAACAGGGGAGTACAGTACAGGTGTATTATCTCCTGTGTAGGAGCGGTATAACAGGGGAGTACAGTACAGGTGTATTATCTCCTGTGTAGGAGCGGTATAACAGGGGAGTACAGTACAGGTGTATTATCTCATGTGTAGGAGCAGTATAACAGGGGAGTACAGTACAGGTGTATTATCTCCTGTGTAGGAGCAGTATAACAGGGGAGTACAGTACAGGTGTATTATCTCCTGTGTAGGAGCGGTATAACAGGGGAGTACAGTACAGGTGTATTATCTCATGTGTAGGAGCAGTATAACAGGGGAGTACAGTACAGGTGTATTATCTCCTGTGTAGGAGCAGTATAACAGGGGAGTACAGTACAGGTGTATTATCTCCTGTGTAGGAGCGGTATAACAGGGGAGTACAGTACAGGTGTATTATCTCCTGTGTAGGAGCGGTATAACAGGGGAGTACAGTACAGGTGTATTATCTCATGTGTAGGAGCAGTATAACAGGGGAGTACAGTACAGGTGTATTATCTCATGTGTAGGAGCGGTATAACAGGGGAGTACAGTACAGGTTTGTTTTATCTCATGTGTAGGAGCGGTAAAACAGGTGGAGTACAATTTACAGGTGTTTTTTTTTTTTTTTTTTTTTTTTTTTTTTTTTTTTTTTTTTTTTTTTTTTAGGAGCGTAAACAGGGAGTACGTAAGGTTATTATCTCTGTTTGGCGTTAACAGGGGAGTACAGTAAGGTGTATTACCTGTGTAAAAGGGGAGGCTGTATAAGGGGAGTTGGGAGTAAAGGTGTTTATTCCGTGTGGAGGTTAACAGGGGAGACAGTAAGGTGTATTATCCCTGTGTAGGGCGGTTTATCAGGGAGTACGTACAGGTGTATTTCTGTGAGGACGTTTAAACGGGAGTAAGTCGGTTTACCCTGTGTGGGAGCGTATAAAGGGGAGTACAGCAGTGTTTTTCAGGTTGGAGGGGTTTCAGGGGAAGTTACGGTGTATTATCTCATGTGTGGAGAGATAACGGGGGTACAGTAGGTGTATAATTTGTGTAGGACAGTATAACAGGGAGTAAGACGGGTATTATCTCTTGGTGGCGTTAAACAGGGGGTAACGTAAGGGTATTATCCTGTGTGGAGCGGTTTATAACGGGAGTCGTACAGTTATTATCCTGTGTAGGAATTATAACAGGGGAGTACAGTCAGTGTATTATCTTGTGAGGAGAATGGGTATATTAACCGGGGGTTGGATAAAGGGGTGTAATTTTATCTCGTGTGGGAGTTAACAAAAGCGGGGTTTTCCCTTAACGGTAACAGGGTAGTAGTGTTTCCTGTGTAAGCTTTAAAAGGGCGTCAGTTATTACCCCTGTTGGGAGGGGTTAACAGGGGAGTACAGTACAGGTTATTTTTCCCTGTGTAGGCGAAAAAAGGGGCCCCCAGTACAGGTGTATTATCATGTGTAGGGGCAGTTTTAACGGGGAAGTCAGTACGGGTTTAAATTTATCTCTGGGTAGGAGGGTTTAACAGGGAGTACAGTACAGGTGTATTATTTGTGTAGGGCGTATAACAGGGGAGAATACGTCAGGGAATTATTTTTCCCAATTAGAGTTACGGGGAGTAAGTTCAGGTGTATTACCTGTGGGGAGCGTATAAAAAGGGGGTACAGTAGGTGTTTTATCTCTATGGTTGTGGAGGGTATAACAATGGGGAATAATTACGTACAGGTGTATGGTTTTTGTAGGGGGTATAACAGGGATCCTGTTTGGTTTTATGCATGGTTGAAGCGGTATAACAGGGGGTGTTTCATTTACAGGTGTATTTATTCATGTGTAAGGGCAGTAATTTAAAAAAAAGGGGGTTTTAAAGTCGGTACAGGTGATTATTATGTGTTAGGAAAGCGGGTTAAACGGGGAGTACAGTACAGGTGTATTATCTCATGTGTTGTGGGAGCGGGTTAACAGGGGCGTACAGTACAGGTGTATTATCTCTGTTGTAGGAGCGGTATAACAGGGGAGTACGTTACAGGTGTATTATCCTGTGAGGAGCGTTATAACAGGGAGGAACAGTTACAGGTGTTTTATCTCTGTGTAGGAGCAGTTTACAGGGGGAGTACAGTACAGGTGTTATTATCTCCTGGGGTAGGGCAGTATAAACACGGGGAGAAAGACAGGTGTATTATTCCTGTGTAGGAGCGGTATAACAGGGGAGTACAGTACAGGTGTATTATCGCATGTGTAGGAGCGGTATAACAGGGGAGTACAGTACAGGTGTATTATCCCATGTGTAGGAGCGGTATAACAGGGGAGTACAGTACTTTGGGGTTTCTCAGGTAGCCGGGGTTTAACGGGGGATACGTAGGGGTTTTTCCTGGGGGGGAAAAAGGGGGGTTCGTAGGGGTTTTTTTTTTTTGGGGGGTATAACAGGGGGTCAGTAAAGTTTTTTTTGTGTGGAGGGAAAGGTTTTTGGGGGGGGTTCAGGTGTTTATCTCCGTGGGCGGATTCAGGGGAGCAGAAAGGTGTATTATCCCTTGGGGGGTTTTGGGTTTTCCATCCCTTTGGGTTTTTTAAAGGTGGGGGGGGTTAAACAGGGGGTTTTGGTTTTATTAAAGGGGGGTTTTTTTGGGGGTCAGTACGGGGGTTTTATCTGTGTAGGGGGTTTTTGGGGGGGAAAACAGGGGTAACCCCGGTATTTTTTTGGGGACCGTAAAAAAAAAAACCCCCCCCCCCAAAATTTTTTTTTGGGGGTTTTTCGAAAAAAGGGGGGAAAATTTAGGTGTTTTTCCTGGAAGGGGCGGTAAAGGGGGTTTAACTAAGGGGTTTTTTATTTGGGAAGGGAGGGGGGGAG
>JAODAL010079555.1:0-12539 GCA_025379985.1 Phyllomedusa bahiana | reverse complement strand
CAAAACGTCCGGCTGCCGTGAAACCTTGGAACAAACCGATAAGCTCAAGGACCGCCCAAACCTTCTTGTTTACATATTTATAAAGGGTGCTGGAAATGCCTTTTTGGAAAAGAAAAAAAGGCTTGGAATTTCCCACCCTCGGCTCGGCACAAGGGCCTTTGGGTTCTCTGAAGGGTGAAGAGTCCACCTTTTTGGAAAGGGAGGGACTGCAATACCAACAATTTGGACAGGAGCCCCGGTTTCAGCTGCTGAAACCTTAGGAGGGTTGGAGGCCCTTTCTGTTGCTCTTTGAAAATGGGCCTCGCTGAACGCCCTTTTTGGCCCGCCATGAGTAGCGAGGAGCAGGAGCATCTGGACCGGCAGATGATGTAAAAAGAAAAAACAGCTCCCTTCGCAAGGTGGTGGACCCCTTGACTGGCTCCCAAATGGCATGCAACCAGGGGCCTGCTGCCCCTTGTTGCTGCTGCGGAAAAGGATGGACCACCACATCTGACCCCCTTTTCTCCCGGAAAACCCGGGGGGTACGGCTGCATGTGTTGACGCGGGGCCCCGTGGTGCCAACGTTAGCCCCCGGGCCCACGCTTCACTTTCTGCCCCCAAAATTCTACATATACCCATATTGGGCTCCTTCCGGTTCTTAGCAAAGACTGCCACACCGCCGAGAAACGGATTTTACCGCCAACGCTCCGCACTGAGTGACTACGCCCCGGGCCCCTTGCCTCGCTGGGCCCCCCGTGCCCCCTAATTTTTTTTTGGGCCCCGCGGGGCGGGGTTTTTTACCCCCTGGCCGCTTGGCTCCCCCACCCACACCCGCCCGTCCCCGGGTGATTTTTTTACGGCCCCCATAACCCACTTGCTGGCTGCGCTGCTGCCTGACGCCAAGTGAAGCCCTCTTTCCTGACGATGTTGGGGCCCTTTCCCCACCCCGGGGTCCCAAGTGCGGTGGGTACTTTATTAAAAAATTTTTGTTTCCCTCGCACTGTGCCTCTTTACCGGGTTTTTGGTTTTGCGGGGCTGACCCTCCAAAATGACCTCCCCCGCCACTCTCCACCCTTAACTTGGCCGGGCCTACTGCAAGAAGAAAGGGGGTAATTTGGGCCCCCTTTCTTCGCTGCCCAAACTGCTGGAATGCCCTCCTCAAAAATTTTTCATCCTCGGGGAATTTGTGGCGCTGAGCCCAGACCACATTGTAGAAACTCTTGAGGGAAACCCGGAATTGGGGGCAGAGGCGGGGCTTGAGGAAAAAAGGGGAAGGCCCCCGAAAATGTCCCGGGCCATGCCCCCAAATAAGGGGGTTTTGGGCTGACGTTCCCACCGACTCTTGGGTGGGGTTGTCGATGGCATCCCGGGGGGAAGTGGAAAGACCTAGTCAACCCAATCAAAAACCTTTGGGGGTTTCCCGAACAAAACCCCGGGCCGGGTAGATGCAGCGGCGTTGGGGGCCCCCACCCCAGGGGCCCCTGCTGCGACGTCCCCTTGGGTTTTGGGGGGCTGGGGAACCCGGGGCCCGCTCCGGAATGTTTGGGGCCTCCCGCCACTCGCAGGGGAAGAGCCTGCCATTCCCCTGTCTGCTTTCTGTTTGTTTTTAAAAAGTACGGGGCACTGTTTGATAAGATATTGTATATGATAAATTTCCATACCCTGTATTTGACGCCCCAAAAGAACCCAAATAACAACCTTGGGAAACCCTTGGATAAAAAATTGCGCTCCAAAAATTTGGCCCTGGAAAAAATTGACTTGTATGGCCTTTTAAAAAACTCTGTGTATTTTACTGAATAAAAACCCCAAAAAGGTTTTAATTTTACCTTCGGCAAAAAATTGGGCTACGGGAAAAATTTAATATTTTGGGCGTTGAAAAAGAGGGTTTTAAATTTTTTGTCAGCACAAAAAGCAAAAAAACGCAAATTTTAACCCCCCGGGATTTTTAAATTTTGCGCAAAAAAATTGGGAGCCGCAAAAAAAATATACTTTTTTGCGTTTTTTTAACCAATTTTGGTTTTTTTCCTACGCACACACAAGAGATACGGAAATTTAAACCCTTTTGTTTTGTAAATTTTGGGCCCTACAAGAAAAATGTATATATTTTGGCCCCGTTTAAAAAAATTAGGGTTTTTTTTTTTTGTCAGCAAAAACCCAGCAAAACAAACGCTTAATTAACCCCGGGGAAGAAAATTTTTGCGCCAAAAAATTTGGGAGTCCGCACAAAATATTTGCTTTTTTGCGTGTTACAAATTCGTGTTTTTTTATGCCACACAATAAGAAATTACAGTTGAAATTTAAAACCTTTGCTTGTGAATTAGGTTACGGGAAAAATTTTTAATATTTTTTGGCTTTGAAAAAAAAGGGTTTTCCCCTTGGGGTCAGCAACCACCCAAAACAACGTTTAAATTTTAAAACCCCCTTTTTTGTAAATTGCGCAATAAAATTTTGGGGAAACCCCAAAAAAATAAAGTGGTTTTTGAAATTGAAAAAAAGGGTGTTTTTAAATAAATTTAAAAAACAGGAACTGGTTTTGTTTCCCATTTTGGGGATCCTAAATGTATAGGGCAGTGCAGTGGAAGAAAAAGGGATTTCAGATCCAATACCCCAAAAAATTAAAAATTTTGAACTTTAAAGAGAAACAGCCCCTCTGGCCCAAGCTGGGGAAAAACCCCCCCAAAAACAAAAAATCCTAAATAAAATCAGTTTTTTCATTTAAAGTCAGCTCCCCGGCAGCACCTTCCCTGATGACCCACATGGGAGGAGTTTGTGAGCTCCCGGGGCCCGCCCCCGGGTTTTTTTAAAGTCCCCGGTGCTTCACGAATCCGCCCCCCCTTGATTGGCTTTCTTTTCCCCCCCCTGCCCCCCCTTTACCCCCCCATGGCGGGCCCCTTAGGGCCCTTTTTTCCTCCCCAAAAAGTGTTTTTGCCCCAGGGTTAATCCCATGTGCCGCAGCCATTTTTTTTCAATCAAAGCAAACTTCGTTACCCGAATTAACCCCAAAGTTCAAACTTGGGTTCCCGAACCGAATTTTTCCGGAAATTTTTAACGAATTCCACTTCGTAGAATAAATTTTCCCCCAAAATCTCTAGTTACAATGTAGAAAAAATTTTCAGCTGTAACCCCAAAACCATGTAGGGGGCCCTTTCATAGCTTTTCCCAGCAAAGTGTCAAATTCCCGGGTTTGTGGGACCCCAACAACAAAACAGCCCAAAAAACCCCCGAGAAAGGGGAGAAATCGGCCCGGACCAAAAAGCCCCCAACATGGAATTTTAAAATTTATATCACGGGGCCCCAAACTTTTGCTTTGAGATCTTAATCAAAAAACCATTTGTATTAAAAGGGGTTGGGTATCTTTTCTTTGAAATGGTCTTAAGAAAAAGGGGGAAACATTTGAAAACAATAACGTTGCAATTGGATTTTCATTAGCAAAGCTACTTTTTTAATACAGTTTTCCATTTCTTCGTTTCTGTTTTAACACCTGATCCCCCAGCCCTTTTGGGCCGATCCCTTTCCCCCCTTTGTTTTTCACAGCTAGAGTTTCATTTAACTTTTCCTGTTTAAACCCCCCGGCGGCTGTATTCCCCGAGTTTGGGCTTTTTTTGCCTTTTAAATTCAAAGTAAGGGACCGGGAAACATTTTCACTCTGCCCCAACCATTTTAAAACAAAATTTACACTGCAGGGCTTCAAACAACAGGAAACAACACAATTGTGTTTTCGACCCCTGCCCTCCTGCAAAAGGGGGATCTGTCCGGTTCATAGAAACCCGGGAAATTAAATTTTGTAACAAATCTCCACCTTTGTAAAGGGAGGAAGTTCAGGGGCTAAGCCCTTTAGTTTGAATGCAGCCTGTGGTATGTTTTCACCCTTTAACAAAATAAGACTGCATAGGGAGGACACAGTGACATGGGACTCAGAGTTTGAGGGGGGGGGGGGGGGGAGGAGTCTCGGGAAACCCCAGCATGAAGAGAAGGGGGGGAGGGGGAAAGGGGTCCACCCAGCCCTGGGGGGAAAAAAAAGCCCCTGCATTTTAGAGTTGAGAAGCTGGAGCAGAAATGAAACAGCCCAAAATTAAAAAAAGCCATACACCCCCTTTTAAAGTAAATTGGGGCTAGAAAAGGGGGTTTTTGAAACCGGAAAGGTTGGAGATTTTTAAAGGAAAAGTTATTAATGGGGGAAAGTTTGGGGGAAATATTTTAAGAAACGCCCCAACGGAAACCAGAAGGTCCTAATGTGGGGACATGAATTTGTTTTATCTTTTATATTCCAAATTTTGGTAGAAACAGGGACCAAAAAGCTTTTAAATTTGTGGATTTTTTTTTTCCCGAAAAGTTTTATATTTACAGTAGTATTTTAAATTTTTGAGATGAAAAGGGGTTAAGAATAAAAAAGGGGAAACCCCTCAAAAAACCCCAAAAATTTGGGAAAAGTGCATCACAGAAATTTGGGTCATCAACAAAATTTGAAAGATTTTTTTTAAAAATTTCAAAAACTTGTCATGGTTCCCTGCTTTTGGTGAGCATTTGGTTAAAAAAAAAAAATTAAAAAAAAAACCTAAAGGATTGCAGTATTTTTTTAATTCCTCCCTTTCCCAAAAAAAAACGGATTTTAAAACTGTTTAGAAATTTTTTGCCCCCCCCAAAAAAAAAATTTGATACCAATAAAACCCTTCAATTTAAATCCGCAAAAAAGCAACCTACATACTCTGTTACAAAAAAAAAAAAGGGTTTGGCCCCTCAGAAAAACAGCGTTTCTTTTTTAAAATAGGGGTTTTTAATATTTAAAAGGGAAGGGGGAAAGGCACCCCCAATTTGTTACGGTGAATGGGTGCTAGTCGGGAAAACTTCAAAAATTTAAAGATAAATTAAACTGCACCCCAATTTTTTCTTTGTTGCAATACACAAAAAAGTCGGCCCCTTGTTCTTCTTGGGCCAGGGCCCCCTTTTAAATTCCAGACACATTTTTTAAATTTTGGTGATTTTTTTGGGAAAAAATTTTTCACATTTCACTTACAAATTTTAAAATTTTGAAATTGGACCCGGGAGAAAATTTCCCTTCAAAAAAAAAAAATTTTTTTGGTGTGTATCCCCCCCAAACAACGAAAGTTTTGGAAAGGGCAGCAATTCATCTATTGCCCCTTAAATATTTTTTTACAAATAAAACACTTTTTTTTCCCTTTTCCCCAAAAAAGGTTTTTTTTTGCTATAGAAACAAAGCCAAAACCCTTTAATAAAGCAAAAATATAAGTTGTACATGGTATAATGTCCCCAAGGCACCCAATTCCCCTTTTTAACCCTTGATTTTTTGGTTACAGATGTTTTTTACCGATAAAAAGGCTACATGCGGATCTAGAAAGGGGACGAACAAAGATTTTTTAAATTTTCTCTCGGTAAAGGGAAACTTTAGTAGCAATTTGGGGTTTCCTCAGAGGGGGGGGAGGGCCCCCGTCCCACCCCGGGGAAGCAGACTGCAAGCCCCCCGAAGAGCGGGCGGGTAACTTCCCCCCCCCAATGGGGAATGTCCCATTTTCAAAAAATTAAAAATTTTAAAATCTTTTGGATAAAAAAAAACCCCGGGGGTTCCAACCCCTTAAATTTTCGGTTGCGAGAGATACAAACAAAAGGAAACCCCAAGGAACAAAAAAAGAAAAAAAATGTCAGTTTCAATAAAGAAATAAAATTCCTTTTATTGCGGGTTGGGAAGGGCAGCCAACGGTGGGTTTTGTGTGGTTAAGGGCCATCTACATTACATTCCGGTTTAAGAATCCCTGGTGCGGGAAAAGGAAAACCCCAATCCCCCCCAGGTAGAAAGGTACTTGTTTAATACTGTGTGGGCGAGTCTGTCCAAAATTTCCCCCCAATCTCTGCAGCACTGTTTTTTCCTGAACCCAAGTCTGCACAGATGGACAGGTGTGGAAACCCATAATGGGAGAAAATACCCATTTTTGTGAAAGGGATCAAAAAGAAGGAGGTGTTTTTTTTTCGGGCAGTTTTTTTGGGTAGGGGAGTTTGAGGAGAAAAAATTGGGGGAAAGGGGTTATTTTGCAGTTTTTATCCCGTAATTTTGTTAGGCTACATAAATTTCCCCTTTTTTACAGTAGGGCTGAAATCTTAGAAAACCCCAACCAAATGTGGGTCAGGGCCCCCTTTTTGGTTTTTAAAATCACCAACTTTGCTCGGGGGAAAGGTAAGGACATTTTGGCCTTTCCCAGCAAGGCGGGGCCCCCGGAACCACCCGGGTAAGTATTTTGTTTTTTAAAACTCAGGGGCTCTGGTGGAGACAGAAAGCGGAGCCTCCCTTTTTAGAGGAGCGCCTGGGTAGAAAAACCATATAGATTCAAGAAGGGCCTTTTACCCCTTTTTGGGGGGGTCGGAACCATGGGGTTCTAAAAGAAAATTTTGGAGGGGCCGGTTAAGGCACAAAGTCGGGCCCCCATTCCGAAAAAAGGGCACAGAGCTGATAAAAAAGGAAACCTGGAAAAAAGTTTTGGGCGCGGTGCACCCACCAGTTTCCTCATCCCTTTTCAGCGTTCCCCCAGAGAGTTTCCCCTTCCACCGGTGGGGGACGGGGTTTTGTTTTAACCTTAGTAAGGCCCGGGAAAAGCGGCCTAAAAAAAGAGCGGCTGGGGATTTTAAAAAACGGTTTTCCCCTATTATAGGGTGTGCCCGGGTTTTTTTGGAGGGGGGAAAAAGAAGGTTTGGGTGGACCCCCCTGGACCACTGTTTGGGCTTGCCCCGGAAGGGGGCGGGGGACCCCGGCAAATCGGGCATTCTTCATAAGCCTTTGTGGTAAGGTTTCCCTTACCCCAAACAGCGCCAGGCGACCCCCAGGCAGTCCCCAAAACCCCAATGGCAGTTTCCCAAGGGACGGGCCCCCAAAAGTCCAAAGAAAGGGAAAAGGAAAAAATTTTTAAAGCAACTAGGATAAAGATTTTTTGCGGGTTTTACAAACAGACAAAGACAAAAACCAAAAAACAGATCCCAAACCCCAGGAGGCAAAGGAAAAAAACATAAAAACAGACTGGAAACAACACCAAAAAATAAGCAAGACTAAAGCAAAACTCAGGAAAAGGAAACCCCAAGGCACGACCAGGGTAAGAACATAGGCAGAAAAACAAGGCAAGGAAACTCAGACAAAGACACAAGGAGACCAACATAGAACTAACCAAAATAGGGGAAATCCCCCACAAGGACACAAAAAAAGGAACAGAAGGGTGCACACCGGCTGTAAAAAAACAAGATAAGAAAACACACCAGAAAACAAAAAGCCAAAAAGAAAACGAAAACAACACCCAACAAGATAAACCCAGAAACAACAGCAAAAAACATAAAGACACTAATAAAACGCATGCCCAAAAACATGCAACAACAAGGGATCAGGCAGGGGTGTAGGGAGGGAGAAAGGCCCTTAAAAACACACAGGGGGAAGGGGTTTGGAAAGATTTAAAGCCCAAACCCGCTGCACCTGGGGGAAAATAAATGAGGGGAAAAGATGTGGCCGCCGCCCCCCTTTTATAGAGCAACAAGCAGTGGGGCAGCAGCCAAGTGGGGGAACCCAGCATGCCCAGAGGGAAAAAGGGGCCGCAAAGCACCACAGGCGGGCCCAAGCTTTTTTGGGGCGCCAGGAATGCACAGGGGGTTACGGCAAGGCCGAGGAAAAAGGACAGGAATGGGGCCCACAGACTGTGACATGGGGGTCCCGGGGGGCCTCCCTGAGGTATAGTTTTAAATTTTTGTTTTTTTAAGATCGGGTCTAGGGGAAATTAAAACGTTTTTCAAATTCCCTAGGGAGTTTGGAGGGGGAGAAAGGTTTTTTGGGGCAGCTTTAGGGGGTGGAACCAAGGGAGGGCCGCATTGGGGGTTTTAAATAGCAGCAATCTCTAGAGAGCCCCAAAAAAGTTTGGTTTTCCCTTTTTTTGAAAGGTTGGTTTCCAAAGGGGGTAACGCCCACCAAACACCCCAGAAAAGATATTAGGCCTAAAATTTTGGGCGGGGAAATAAAACCCCTTGATTGGGGGAACAAGGTAAAGTGGCTTCTGCTACCCCGGGGGTTTGGCCCATGTGCCCGACAAATTGAACACCATCCGAAATTTCTTTGAAGGGGACTTGGGGATCCAAAAAGGGGTTTTGGCCTGAAAAGAGGTACAACAGGCGGGTAAAAAATTCATTTTTCATTTTTTTTTTAAAAAATTTTTAAATTCTCCCAATCCAAAAAAAACCCCCTTCTGCCCCCCCACTTCAAAATGTCTTGCTTAAATCCTGGAGAGCATGGGGTGAAAAAAAATTTCAAAGATCTTATTGGGCCTTAAAAGGGAAGGGTGCCCCCCGAGTTTTTTAAAAAGCGATTTTTCCCCAAAGGAAAAGGAAAGGGTTTTTTGAGAAGGTAAGAGGGGGGTTGGGAAAATAGGGAAATTAAGCCCTGAAAATGTGTGGAGCCCTATTCCCCATCTCCGCTTTTTATCTTCTCCTCTTGACTTTTTTTGAAAAGGTCATTTTAAACCGAATGTCGTATTAGTCACTTTCACACTGAACAATTGTGCTTTGGAGTTTGTGGAACAATTTGAAAAAATTTAACTTTTCTTTTTTTTGGATTAACTGGAATGCGTTTCTTTTTTTTAATTAGGGGAAACGTTATTTTAAAAATTAAAATTTGGAAAAGGCCAACCAAAAACCCGACCCCCCATTGGGAAACAAGCCAAAGGGGGCCACGCACCAAACCCACCCAAAGTTAAATCTATTTCATTTCCCCAATTTTTAAAATTCCTCTGGTTTCTTTTTGGCCTTGTTTATTTTAAACAGGTTTTCTGCCCTTGGTTTGCCAGGGGATGACGGGAATTTAAAACAGATATGTGGGGGACAATCAAGTTTTAAAAAATCATGTAGCTATACATAAGACGGGAAAACTAAAATACCATCAGAAAACAGATTTTTCCTCTTTCCTTCAAGCTTTTTGGTTTAAATCGCCGTTGGCGGTTCTTTCTATTTCCCACCCCAGAAATAAGTTTTAGAAATGAGGAAAAAAAATGCATAAATAATGCCCTTTTAAGCAAGTTTTTTTCTCTGAAAAGGAAAAGTATCTTCTTTTTATCTTGCAAAGTTATTTTTCAAGAGAAAAATGGTCACAGCCACAAACCGAATACCTAAAGAAATGGGATGGGTTGTCCCTGGTGCTTCCCGGGCAGACAGTCCCTGGTTATGCAATGGTTTTTTTTATTTTTCCCACCCCTTTTTTTTGGGAATTTTTGCTTGGGAAAAACCCCCCGTCTTGGTTAGGTTTTTCCTTGGGGGGACAAAACTCAGATACTGGAAACCCCCTTTGCTTTATACTAAGGCAGGGTTGCCAATCATTTATCTCGGGGTCTGGAGGGGCCCGGAAAACATCAGTCATCCGGCTCTTGGGAGGTGCTGGAAAACCCTAGTTTATCCCCCCCCCGGGAGGTGCTTGGGAACATCAGTTCCGGTTCTGGAAAAAGGGACTGGAACCATCAGTCCCAATGGCTCAGAGTGCTGGAATCATCGTTATCCGCCCCCTTTTTAGGTGCTGGAAATCATCAAGGGGCCCGGGTTTTGGGAGGTGCTGGGGAACCCTCAGTCAACCCGGCTCTGGCAAATGTGGAATATCAACATCCGCCCCTTTGGAGGTGCTTTGGGAATTTATCAGTCATCCGGCTTGGCAGGTGCTGGAAAAACATCAGCCCTCCGGCCCCCTGGGAGTTTTGGGAAAAATCATTTATCCGCCTTTTGGCAGGGCTGGGAAACCCTCAGTCACCGGCTTTTTGGGAGGTGGGTGGGAAACATCAGTCACCCGGGTCTGGCAGATCTGGAAAATTTAGTCCATTTCCCCCTTGGCGGTGCTTTGGGAACAACATCATCCGGCTCGGGGAAAGGGGCTGGGGAAATCTCCCTCCGGGGTCTGAAAAAGGGGCTGGAATATCAGGTTTATCCGCCTTTTGGCAGGTGCTGGAAACTTTAGTCATTCCGGCTCCCGGGAGGGCCCGGCATCAGTCATCCGGGTCTGGGAGGGGCGGAATCATCATCCCTCCGGCTCTGGCAGGTGCTGGAATCAACAGTCATTTTCCCCCTGGCAGGTTTCTTTGGGAAACATCAGTTTATCGGCTTTTTGGCAGGGGCTGGAATCAATCAACCCTCCGGTTGCATGCGGAATCATCATCATCCCGGGTAAAAGGGGAGGAATCATCCCCTCCCTCCGGGGTCTTTGGGAGGGGGTTGGAATTTTCAGTAAAGGGTGAGCGATTTATAATCGAAAAAAATTGAATTCGGCACGGGTTTTTTGGTTGGAATTTGGAAAATTTTCCCCATCACCCCAATAAATTTTGGGGGAGAAACTTTTTGCACAATCTTTTTACTATTGGCCCCCCCAATTTTTGGGGCTTCCCCGTTTAAATTTTTGGTTTTTTCCCAAAACAGATTTGGCCCTTGAAAACAGGGTGACTGGTTTGTGCAACGCAAAGACTGGGGTGTGGGAAAAGGTTTTTCATGACCCCGTTTTTCCCCTTTTTTAAAACCCCTTCCTTTCAGCATCGTGTGTCAATTTTGTTCAAAAACCCCCCACCCTTTTACTTAATTTAGGAAAACAAAAAATTTCTTTTGTTTTCTGTCGGTGTATTTCAAATTTGGGCAAAAAACAAACCCTTTTGTTTATCCGATAACTTTTTTAAAATAGCTATATTGCCGTTTGGGGCGGCCATTTTTTTTTCAAATAGCCCTTGTAAGACAATTCTGATTTTTAAAAATTTTTTTTTAAACAATTGTTCTCAGTTGTCATTTCTGCAAAAAAGCATTTCCATCCATGTAACTTCTGAATAAATTTTTTTTCATCGGTGGGAAAACTCAGGTTTTGGGGGAGTTTGCGCACTTTTTTATGATTTTTTGTTGAAACTTTCGATTCCAGTTTCCTTTCTGGGGAGTTGTTTAAATTTCCCCCGGGGGGGCCCCGAAAAGGAAGAACACTATTGATTTTGTCTACCGGGTTTTTCCACCGATGCAAATTTTAAGGGATTCGCAGAAACCCTTTTTAGTTTTTTAATCATAGTTGGCTGTGGAAATTTAAAAAAGGGATTTAAGAAAAAGCTGTGATTTGGGTCTTTCAATAAGGGACCCGTCAAAACTCTTCCTTCTTAAATTTTTATTTTTTTCTGAAAAAGGGGGCGAAAGCAATGGGCAAAGCGAGCAAAGGGGGTTTTAGGTCAAAAGAGGTAAGGTAAAGAGAGAAGGTGCCCTTCCCAGTTTCGGCGACAACAAAGAAAACCGTGGGAAAAATCGGGTTTTTTTAGGACCCTCTTTGCCTGTCATCGCTGGGTCAAAGGCCCCCTGGAACTCCCCCGTAAAACGAACAGATCGCCAATCGGGTTTTTCCGGGATTAATTTCAACCTGCATCCCGCAGTTTTTACCTCCTTTATCCTTTTTTATCCAAAGGGCCCCAAAATTTCTCACCCGGCAATCATCAGCGGGAAAACAGCCCAAATGTCAACTCGTTTTTTACCCACCACTGTGGAAATAAAAATTTTTGAAGACCTCTTTTGATGACAAAAAGGGGTTTGGGGCAGAAGGGTTTTCAAAAGACAAGTGGTCCAAAAAGGATTATTTTGTCTTCTTCCCGCCCCAAAACCGGCTGAGCCACAAAGGAGGGAGAAGAAGCCGGTTTTTTCGGGAAAAATCCCCCCGGGGGGGTCGGCAAACGCCTTTCCCTGCCTCTTTTTTCTTGGCCCGCAAGGGGTCCTGGGGCCGAATGGGCAGGAACCCCAAAGGGAAACACCTGTTTGATGATGAGGATGACGACATTGTGGATCTAACGTGGGCTTTTTTTAGCAGAATTTGCTTTCAAGCGCCTTTTAAACACTGGCGAAGGGAAGACAAAGATTTGTGTCAGTACGGGTCCCGCCGCAAAAAAAGGGAAGGGGGGGCGGGGGCGCAAATTCCCCCTGAGATGAATTTTTCCCAAACCAAACCCACGATCAGCGGAAAAAAACCCCTCCTTTGGCTTATCGCCGTTTGAAAAGGGGCCAGGGCCTCTCGCCTGGGCCTTTTTCGAGGCCCAAACCTTGATTCCCCCCGCGGGTGTCATATCTGCCTTTGTCGGGAAAAGCATCATAGGGGGCCCAAAAACTTTGGTTTTTTTTAACCCAAACCAAACCCAAAATGTTTAAGTCACATCAGCGAATTTATGAGGGTTTAAAAAGGAGGGGAAAACTTGGGCCCAAAAAAGGGGGGGGCCCGGGCCCGGGTACCGGGGGCCCTTCCCCAACCCACTGTCCCAACCCCCTGTCTCCACCCCCCTCCTCTCCGCCACCACCAAGGTTCCCCACTGCCCTGGCCCCCTCAGAGTCATGATCAGGGGATCAGCCCCCTTCGCCTCCACCTTTGCCCCAAATACCACCAGCCCCCACCAAGAACCCCTCCTACCCCTTTTTCCTTTTGACCATTTTACGACCTAACGCCTAAAGCGGGCCCGTCCCAGCCCGGCCCCTTTTGTTTTTTACCAGGTTTGGGGGCCCCCCCCGAAGAAATATTTTTCCCAAAACCATCCCAAAACCCAAAA
>JAODAL010079554.1:0-12539 GCA_025379985.1 Phyllomedusa bahiana | reverse complement strand
TAGAAATGGGGGCAGTCATCTTCTATGTCTTGAGGAAAAAAAGTTACTACATAAACATAGAAAGGGATTCTTTACTGTAAGAGCCATGAGACTGTGGAATGCTCTGCCAGGAACTTGTCACGGTAAATTCACTAACTGAGTTAGGGCCTGGATGCATTTCTAGAATGTAATAATATAACAAGTTATATTGACTATGATTCAGAAAGGATAATATTGTATTGGATTATGTTTATGCCTGTTTCTCTGACTTGTATTATCCCCATGTGCTCCATGATGGACAATGCTGTCAGGTGCACAGTCTTTGAATGTATGCAATCCTTGAACAGCCGTTTGAGGGGGAATACCGTTGTGAGAGATTTGTGCACACTGCACGTTTAGAAGCCCAGATCATGGATCTAAATGAGCAGGTTACAACACTGAGATCCTTTGCCAACAAGGGAGATAGTCTGCGGCTCACTGAGCAAACACTCACTGGGGAAGATGCAGGGAGGATGGCAGCATGGAAGTGTAGGGAAATGAGGCGGATAGCTGGGTGACAGTCAGAAAGAGAGGGAAGAGAGTCAGGGAGACTAGTCCTGATCTGGCACACCCCAACAAATTTGCAAGATTGGCATAAGAGGGGGATGTCAGTTCAGGAATAGCGCTGAAGCAGCAAGACACTTCCCCTGTCTACTCCATTAAGGTGGGAAATAGGAGCACAGAGCAGACTAGACTGGTGCTGGCACTTGGGGACTCAACTGTTAGGCTATGTTCACACGGCTTAATTGCGGGGAGGCAGGGTTTTTTTTAGCATTAGGCGATGAAAATGAAAAAAGATATTGCAGTCTGCAATTTTAGCTGAAAATGTTTAATTTTTACAAGGATTCCTGAAAAAAAAGCACCCCAAATTTTGTTGTGCAATTTCTTTCAAGTTTGGCAATGCCCTCTATATGTGGGTGTAAACTGCTGTTTGGCTGCATGGCAAGGCGTACAAGGGAAGGAGCGTTATTTGACTTTTGGAAGGCAGATTTTGGTGGGCGCCATGTCGCATTTGCAAATCCCCCAAAGTACCAGAACAGGTGACAAATTCCGGAAGTCCCCCGTTTTGGATTCAACACTCCTCATGGATCTCCTCTAGGGGTATATTGTGCATTTTGGGTGCACAGGTGTTCCATAGTTTTTTAAGCACTGGGCCATGAAAATGGGGGAAAAAAATGGCAATTCCGTCATTGCTTTTTTGGCTTCAATTTTAAAGTGTTCGCCTTGCGGCATCAGTGATGTATAACTTGACCCTGCAGGTCGGTACAATATATCTAAATATATATATATCTAAATATATATATATATATAATATATATTTATATATTATATATATATATATATATATATATATATATAAAATATATATATACATATAATATATATATATATATATATATTATATATATATATATATATATAAATGTTATATAGTTTTTATTTTAATTAGTTTTACACAATAGAAATGCGTTTATAAAAAAAAATGCATTTTTATGTCTTCATAATCTGCTAGCCATAAGTTTTTAATTTTTTTTTTATACGGAGCTGAGTATGGGCTTGTTTTTGGGGAGATGAGTTTACGTTATTGGTACCATTATGGGGTGCATATGATGCTTTGATCACATTTTAGTAAGGTTTTTGTGAGGCATTTTAAACAAAATACAACAATTTTGGTAGTGTTTTTTATCTTTTACAGTTCTCACCATGCGGTATAAATGACATGCTAGCTTTACTCATCAGGTCGATATGATTAATGAGATGCTCAATTTGTATATTTTTTATGTTTTATTGCTTTTAAACAATAAAAACACTTTTATTCAAAAAGGAAAGTATTGTTTTTTAATTTTATTTCTAACAGGAATCACTCTGCAGAATATGTGACAAGTTAGTTTTATTCCCTGGGTCAAGATGATTATGGCGATTCCCAATTTATATAGTTTTTTATGTTAATAAAAGTGTTTTGATTGTGTAAAACAATATTTATGCATCACTGTCTTCTGATAGTAATAACTTTTTTATTTTTCTGTATACAGAGCTGCTGTGTAAGGGCTTTTTTATTGTGGGATTAACTGACTTTTTAATTGGCACCACTTTAGCAATTTAGGAGTGAGCCCCTACTGCTTGCGAATGGCGTAGCGAGCAGCGGAGATGCTGCTCGCTGGTCCACTCACCCGACAGCCCGGACGCTTAATGAAAGCATCCGGGTTGTCCGGTGACGTCACCATGCCCACAATGCATTGTGGGCACGGTGATTGACAGTCACCATGGCGACCAGTACACAGCAGTAATGCTGTGTACAGGTCCCCTCTTGTATGAGCGATTTGAATATCGCTCATAGTGATTTAAGTACCCACCAGCAGCAGCACCTGGAACAGACGCTGAACCCTGGATTCTTCTGGCTACCTGCCTCAGCTACTATTCTGATGCTGCCAGCCGCCTGATGCCAGACATCTGCTGCCAGCTGCTCCTTCAACCACCCACCGTCTTTAACAGGGACTGGTATTGGCACCCACCTCCCCACTCTTCCCTGGGCCATTATGTAGCCTTCTGATGCTGCTGCCACCTCACCACTCAGGTCTCCTCATGCTGCTGCAGTCACCTCCAGGCTATGTCACCCAGTCACTCTCTGGCTTGATGTTACTGTTACTGCCACCTCCTCATTATGTCACCTAGCTGTGGCCACCTCAAAATTATGACATTGTGCCACTCTCCGACCTGATGCTGCTGCTGTTACTGCCGCCACCTCCACACTGTGTAATTGTGCCAATCTGTGGCCTAATCATGCTTCTGCCACCTACTCAATCTGTCATTTGCCACTCTGTGGCCTACTCATGCTGCTGCCAACTGACCACTCTCTCAGTCGACCACCCTGTGGTTTCTAATGCTGTTTCCACCCTCCACCTCTCTATGACGTTGCCACTATGTTTGGTTTTCCCCTTCTTTTAATCTGTCAGAAGGAATGAAAAGGACAAACACAAACGATTGCGTTTTTGTAGAAGCCGTTAGGCTAGTATGACATGGTCCTTTGTTTGCATTAGGATTGTCTGATGAGTAGGTAGCCAAAAGCAGAAAGGGATACAAAACACAGAAGACATGCAAATATTCCATTTACTTATTATTTTTGGGATCAACTCCTGTTTCTTTTTGGCTTTAGCAATGATGGATTATTGGCCAATTGAAAGCGACACTGAAGGATCAAAGGGAGGGCAAAATGATTAGTGACATCAATGCAAAATTACTGATGACACCCTCTCCACTCTTTTGGGGGGGATCTACATGTATCAGCATTTAACAGAATCACCACAATAAGTGAAAAAATTAACTGTTTGCCACAGATAGCAATATCCCAAGAGACTGAACAGGCTGGATTTGAGATGTATGTAGGGCTGAAATCCACAAACACTGGATTTGACACAGAATTCGCCACAAAAAGTGGATAAATTAGAGGGGTTGTATCACTACATTGATTCATGTTACCACAGTCCTGCTTTCTTGGTTTCACTTTGAATTCAGGGGTGTGTTTACTGGCTTCTACTAGGCTGCAGTAGAAGTCAGGTCTATAGCTATAGCGACCAGCACTGGCAAGAATTCCCCCACAAAACAAGAGGAGAAATTAACCCTTGGTATAACATACCCTACAGAATGAATGAGAGAGAATTCAAGCCTGTATGGGGCAGAAATATACACACCCTGTATTTGACTCCTAATTACACCGCAAAAGAGGATAAATTAACCCTTGGGTATAAAATACCCTACACAGTGAACCAGATGGAATTGAGGCGTATATGGGGCTGAAAAACACACACACCCTGTATTTGACTCCTAATCCAAACAAGAGGATAAATTACCGTATATACTCGAGTATAAGCCGAGTTTTTCAGCACAAAAAGTGTGCTGAAAAATCCGACCTTGGCTTATACTCGAGTCACTGTCGGCGCTCGGGCGCTGCGATGGCCCATGCGCCAGCAGGGACACTTCTGCTACATGCGACTCCTTAGGGAGCACATATAACAGAATCCCGAGTACAGCCGACAGTGTCCGGGCACTGCGGGGGCCTGGACGCTGTCGGCGATCTCTTCACTTGTATGCGACTCCTTCGGAGCGCATATAGGAGAAGATACAACTGCGGAGCAGGGAGCGAACGCTCCCTGCTCGGCAGCGGACTCTGGACAGCCGCAGACTCGCAGCTGTCCGGAGTTTCCGGCACAGGCAGTGTGTGTCATCACACTGCGTGCCCAGCCTGATGACATCACCCTGCCTGTGCCGGGAAGACGGAGTGGAGCGCCCGGGAGGCGGAGCAGCGGGAAGCGAGGTAATTGGGTTTTTTGGTGTTTTTTGGGGGTTTTTTAAACCCTGCCTATAACCTACCTATGGGGAACCTATACCTGCCTATAACCAGCCTAGGGGGACATATACCTGCCTATAACCAGCTGGGACCTATAACCCTATACTAGCCTATTGGACTTACTGCCAGGGGACATTACCTGCCTATACAGCCTAGAGGGACATATAATGCTATAACACTATGGACCATACCTGCCTAGGGGGACATATACCTGCCTATAACCAGCCTATGGGGATATATACCTGCCTATAACCAGCCTAGGGGGACATATACCTGCCTATAACCTGCCTAGGGGACATATCCCTGCCTATAATCTGCCTATGGGGACATATACCTGCCTATGACCTGCCTATGAAGACTTATACCTGCCTAGGGGGACATATACCTGCCTATGTTGGTCTATGGGGGACATTAAACTGCCTATACCTGCCTATATCTGCCTATGAGGGACCTTAAACTGCCTATACCTGCCTATATCTGCCTATGAGGGACCTTAAACTGCCTATACCTGCCTATATCTGCCTATGAGGGACATTAAACTGCCTATACCTGCCTATATTGGTCTATGGGGACATTAAACTGCCTATACCTGCTTATATCTGCCTATGAGGGACATTAAACTGCCTATGTAATTTTATTGGTATTCATTTTTATTTTTGAAATTTACCAGTAGCTGGTGCTTTTCCACCCTAGGCTTATATTTGAGTCAATAAGCTGTCCCATTTTTTTGTGGCAAAAGTAGGTGCCTCGGCATATACTCGGGTCGGCTTTATACCCAGCTTTCCCAGCTGCTGAATAATCTATCCAGTATATGGGAAAGCTGGGTGATATCCAAACAGCAGGTGTCCAGCATCCAGGAAAGCTGAGTGGCACCCATCCCCCACAGCAGGCACTTAGCTTTCCTGGATGCCTGCTGTGGAGGGATGTCACCCAGCTTTCCCATATACTGGAGAGATTATTCAGCAGCTAGGAAAGCTTGGTGACATGGTTCACAGCAGGCATCCTAAAAATATGGGTGCCTGCTGGGGGGGCAGGGTGGCACTCAACTTTCCTGGAAGCTGGATAGCCCATCCAGCATGGGGGAAAGCTAGGTAAGTCTGGAGGAAGGGAGGGAAACAGTGGGGGGTGGGGGGCGGAGAAGGAGGGGTGTGTTGGAAAGGGGTCAGGAAGAGAGAGAGGGGAGTTGAGTGGGGGGTCAGGTAGGGAATGGAGATTCAGGGAGGGGGGGCCGAGTTGGGGGACAGGGAGGGAGGGGGGCCATTTTGGGGGACAGGGAGGGGCGGGGGCCATTTTGGGGGACAGGGGCGGCTGAGTAAGGGGCCAGGGAGGGAGGGTCGCCGTTTTGAGGGACAGGGGGGGCTGAGTCAGGGGACAGGGAGGGAGGGGTGGGTTGGGAGGACAGGGGGGCTGAGTTAGGGGACAGGGAGGGAGGGGGGCCGTTTTGGGGACGAGGGGGCTGAGTTAGAGGACAGGGAGGGAGGGGGGGCCATTTTGGGGGACGGGGAGGGGCTGAGTTAGGGGACAGGGAGGGAGGGGGGCTGTTTTGGGGCACAGGGAGGAGGGGGCAGTTTTTGAGAACAGGGGGGGCCGTTTTGGGGGACGGGGAGGCGCAGGGAGGGAGGGGGGCCGTTTTGGGGGGACAGGGAGGGCTAGGTTGGGGGACAGGGAGGGAGGGGGGCCGTTTTGGGGCACAGGGAGGGAGGGAGGGGCCGTTTTTGGGAACAGGGGGGGCGCAGGCAGGGAGGGGGGCCGTTTTGGGGCACAGGGAGGGAGGGGGCTGTTTTGGGGGACGGGCCGGTGCAGGGAGGGAGGAGGCCGTTTTGGGGGGACAAGGAGGGCTAGGTTGGGGAACAGGGAGTGAGGGGGGGCGGTTTTGTGAGGACATGGGGGGCTAGGGTGGGGGACAGGGAGGGAGGGGGAACCGTTTTGGGGGGACAGGGAGGGCTAGGTTGGGGGACAGGGAGGGAGGGGGGCCGTTTTGGGGCACAGGGAGGGAGGGAGGGGCCGTTTTTGGGAACAGGGGGGGGCGCAGGCAGGGAGGGGGGCCATTTTGGGGCACAGGGAGGGAGGGGGCCGTTTTGGGGGACGGGCCGGTTCAGGGAGTGAGGGGTCCATTTTGGGTGGACAAGGGGGGCTAGTTTGGGGTACAGGGAGGGAGACGGGGCCATTTTGTGGCACGGGGGGAGTGTTACTTACCTCCCTGCTGTGTCCTCTTCCTCCTCCTGCTGCTGCTGGCTCCGGCCCCGCAGTCACACGGATCAGTGTAGCTGAGGGGGCGGGGCGTCTTTCTGTACTTGCGCATGTGAGAGAGAGAGACTCCCTGACAGCGGCCGGTGATTGCGGACAGAGGCAGGAAGCGCCGGGCCCCGCAGCTCCGCGTCCTCCGGCAGTGAACTAGTAAGTTCACTGCCGGCGGGCGCAGGAGCCGAATTACCGGGGTAGCAGATGCCGGGCCCCCTATGCAACCGGGCCCCAGGGCAGTTGCTACGTCTGCTACCCCGGTAGTTACTCCCCTGCTCTATAGACTGTATATTACCATCATACAGAGAACATATAGTTGTAGATACCAGTGTACACAGACTCTGCAGATTTAGGGCATGTCCCCACGGCACAGATCAAATACAGGTCGGATTATCCAACCGGTATTTGTTCTGTTTTAGCGGCCATTTACACGGCCGCAGGGGGACGGCTTTTCTCCGCAATTTGCAGAGAAAAGTCCTCAACCATTCACATTGACATGTTCATTTTCCACCCGAAAATCGGGCGGAAGAATGAACATGTTCAATCTTTTTCGGACCGCCGGCGGTCTGAAAAAACACCCGGCAGAAAACCCTTGCAGTGGGGACTGCTGCGCGGGTTTTCCATAGAGGTCCGTGAAAAAGTTTGACAGTTTACAGACCGAAAACCGTCTGTAAAATCGACTGAAAAAACGATCGTGGGGACAAGCACTTATAAGGGATTACAGTGCAGTTAAATCTAGTGACTCACAGGTGACATATCTCTGGCAAGTCGTTGACTTTCCTTTTTGTTCTGAATTCGGTCTAGACTGCCATGATGACTTCTCTCGGCCACCACTCGTCCCTGCAGATTTAGACACAAATATCTTAGAATCCTCACTTTTACAGCACCTCTCTTACTGCCCCCCATCTCTGTACAAACTTCCAAGAGGTGGCAGAAGGGTACAGGCCATAACTTAGAGGCCCAATCTCCTATAGGGGAGGAACAGGGGATTCACCCCCTGGAGATTGTGTTACATCCATGGCCTGTACCCTTCAGAATCATATTACCAGGTAGGTAGACTCCATTAGCTAGGTTGGTAGGCCCTAGGTAGGTAAGCTGGTAGGCTCCAGGTAGGTAGGTAGGCAGTAAATAGGCCCCAGATAGGTAAGCAGTACATAGACCTCAGGTAGGTAGGCAGATTGGTCATAGGTAGGTAGGCAGTAGTTAGGCAGGTCTCAGGTACACAGGCTACAGGTAGGTAGATTGGTCCTAGGTAGGCAATAGTTAGGCAGGTCTCAATTACGTAGGTAGGCTACAGGTAGGTAGGTAGATTGGCCATAGGTAGGCAGTAGTTAGGCCCCAGTTAGGTAGGCATCCCCAAGATAGGTAGGTAGGTCCCAGGTAGTTAAGTAGGCTGTAGGTAGGTCCCAAGTAGCTAGGTAGCTAGGCTATGGGGGGCTGGGGGGAAGGTAGGTAAATAGGCTATAGGGGGCCCCAAATTGTTTTGTCAACTATTTGTGGGGTCAGATACGGCTTTAAAGAAGTCAACATCAAATGCTTTATTTACTTTATTATATGAAGAATTTAGTGATTACATAAAACTACAAGAAGATAGTGTGATATTGTATATACTTTTGCATAATATAGATTATAAAGGCAAGGCACACATAATATTGGTTACAAAGGCAAAGCACGCATAATATGGATTACAAATACTTACATCACACCTATATATGGGTCAAAGCTTCATCAGGAATCTTATAAGCATCATCTATCGGCATCAGCTGGTAAAAACGGGCCAGCGAAGATAGAGAGATATTCCTGAGATCAACA
This sequence comes from Phyllomedusa bahiana, assembly GCA_025379985.1. Lineage (NCBI taxonomy): Eukaryota > Metazoa > Chordata > Amphibia > Anura > Hylidae > Phyllomedusa > Phyllomedusa bahiana. The sequence goes on along the minus strand of JAODAL010079554.1, from coordinate 4,123 downwards.
CCGTGCACGGGTGCCCCCTTATACAGGTCAAAGCTTCACCAGGAATCTTAACAGCATCATCTATCCGTAACATCAGCTGGGAGAAGCGGGCCAGCGAAGATAGAGAGATATTCCTGGGATACTACACTGTGGTGGTGAGGCGTCCCTCTATAGCCCACAGGTCCAGATACTTCTATCTTCACAGAAAACCTTCCCAGCTTATATCTTAACAAATGCCTTAGTAACCAAGTGTTATGTAAGCTAACAGATCAGTATTTTTCCAGTATAAGGCCTCCCTCCTTTGAATGGCCAGTTCTTAAGAGGTTAACCTGGCACTGGAAAAATCCATCACAGGATGTTGAGCACTCCCGGTCATCAGCCATGAACACCTGTGTTCCCATGATTTCTCCCTGGGTAGTGTTATCTCAGTAACAAAGTTATGTCTACGCGGTGCAGCGTTCTCAAAACAAACTGTTTGAGCAACATTCATCATTACCAGGAGTTAGGAAATTTACAGCTTAAAGACTACAGTAGCTATTAAGATCTATTATTCTTAAAGAGATACTGTCAATATGGATTGTGGATGGTCAATAAATCTCTTAGCACTACATTCCACCCTTGACCATCCATAATCCATATTTCATCTATATACAACACCATATCCCAAGGGAATGGAATCAGCAGATGAACAACATATTGCTATAAGAGAAGGAAAACTCTGTATACAGCAGCAAAATGCAATGCAAGCGCAAACTATAGCAAAAAGTACTCCTAAAATATAGCGTAAATACCCAAGATCAGGTAACCAGGAAAATAACCAATCCCACCATTTACCATTACTTTGTGTGATGTGAACGACATCATCCTGTAACTGATTTATCTGGGACTGCAAATCCTGGCCATGATCTGACAAGTTAAAACAACACATATTCTGAAACTCTTGGTATCCATGGTGGTAAATTAATAACAAATAATCTATAATCGCTCTATTCTGTAAAATAGCTTTTCAATAACTTTGTATATCTAATACTTTATATTCTAAGGCTCTACTGGTAGTATTTATTGATCTAGCTACCAGACAAGATAATCTCCCTACAGCCCTAGCAGCATATGCAGCTACTGCAGGGGATCCTACAAGCACAAGGGATAATCCTAGAATCTCTGACTGTCAATATGGACTCTGAATGGTCAATTACTCTCTTGGAACTACATTCCACCCTTGGCCAACCAGAATCCATATTTCATTCACACTATTCCTTTTTTCACCTGATTGTGGACATTTCCCTATCCTAATTGGATTATAAATCATTTGATAACATAATTCAGCGGATGCAATATTTTTAGTCTTTATGGTTATCATGACCTCAGTAAGGAAATCCTCTCCAGTACAGTTCATACAAGCATAATATGGATTGTACGTATAATTCTGGATTAGATCTCCTTCTTCAATCTCCTTGTCCTGGACAAACCCCCCTATCAATTTAGTCCAGAGTCATAAGGGGGTTGGTATAGCTATCATGCAAGTCTCTAATATATTGGTAGCGGTAGCAGTTTTTGTCATACAAAAATGGCTCATGTTCATTAACTGTGCCAAATAACTCCATAATGTCTGTTTAATTTTACACAAGGCCATATTTTCTTTAATAGGCCATTCTTCTCCGGGGTGATCCAATGAGTGTGTAGTGACAGAGACCAAAAGGACCATGCCGGTGATACCGATCAGCCACCATCTCCAAATTTGACTTGGACACTAAAAGAAAAGAGCAAATGTATTATTCTCTGAGATAACACTTGTTTCCCACTTTTCTTCTCCTGGTTTCCTCACTACCAATTTTGCCCCCTAGCAATAACTTCTACAGGCTCTGGAGGGCCTTTATCCCTCAGTTGTTTTACCCAAATTTTTGCACCATCATTTAAAGAGTGAGTGGAACTAAGACATTTTTCCGCTCATACTGGATGCACATAGCATGGGTATTATAAATTAATATCACTCAATTCCCTTTTTCCTTTTTTCCTTGACATTTATCTTATCATAACAGATGCAAATAATGTCATGAAAGTAGATGATCACCCACCCATCTGTATGGGCCTAACACAGAACACAATCATTTTACTGTTTCTAAACCAAAAGATATGGAAACTGTTCCTGCCCTCTCCAAATATTCTTTCACTAGATATTAGCATAAAACCCCTAATACCTTCTATGTCATAAATCCTCACAAAATCATGGCATCTTATTTAACAATTAACAATTCTACATTTATTAATATTTGCCCTAGAGTATTCGTGTGTTTTTACTCAGGCCGTTTCTCTCTAGGGACAGATTAACATGCAACAAAGAAAAGACACAGCTTGTCATGCAATATAACATTGATCATTCAAAACAATCAACAGGTTAGTCGCAATGCGCAATAGACATCACAACAAAAAACATGAAACAAACAACACATCACAGGGCCCATCACATCACACTGAATGGAGAGACACTGGTGTATCCCCTTTAACACAAAGAAATTCTTTGTTAACTCTTTATGAATTGGAGCTCCAAACAAAAAATTATCCAATAAGGGATGCACAGTTGTGTTACATTTAGGAACACGTTGAACTAAAATCAAATTTTTACCAAAAACCCAGCAGTACTACCAAACAAACTCAGGGTTAACTTTTCCTGTGCCGCGGGGCTTGATTTCAACAAGTGATATCACTGATGACTTTTATTAGATATCATTGGATCACTAGAAATCTTTTTTTTTCCACTCATGCAAGTAAACAGAAAATTAATCACACCCCCCACACAGTTGAACATTCGGGGAAGGGAACAAAACATTAGCAAGAGACATCCATAAAAACAACATTACAACAACAACTTTTTCAAAACTAAAACTTGTGCAAGATATCAAAATGAGCTCAGTAAATACCACATGGATTTATCTTTAATAAAAACCATTTTAAGAGGATATCCTTTCTATCACACCTATAGTTCAATTGTCCTTAGTAAACACATACACCAGACATGACATGCATTGTATATGCTTACAATGCAAACTACAAGGATACACAAGTATATTCTGTATGTACCATACATCCTCTACAGAATGTTACCTAATGACCACAAAAGCACGTCAATTACACACAAACAAACTTTTTCTTTTAATAAAGAACAATTGGTCATAACTTTAGGAATAAGCAGTTCAATTTTAACTCAAATATATCAGGAAGATTTGACTGAAAGAAAATACAAACATGTCAGTCATTCTAATAAGTAACATTTCTTATAGTAAATCTCAATTCATTCACAATATGTGGCCGTCTAAACTTTCCAGATATAAATATACTTTCTACAAGTACATATCCTTGTAGTGTAACGAGCTGCAAACTGCTCTCATCCACTGACCAAAGACAAGAATTTTCCCCACACTCAAGACTATACACTGCCAGGAACATTTATAGGCTGTACATCAAGTTTAGCATGCTCATACACTAACTATTCCATTGGAGGTATCTATGTCATACACATTTTCCTGTGGCTCAAACACTTTTGCAACACAAAATACAATACAAGAACAAATTTACAAGCAAATAAATACAAACGTATGATAATATTTGACTCTGAACACAGAACTGAACCCATATAAGATATTTACTCCAGAGACCGCAGACATCAGACTCTACACATCAATTTGGAGACAATAAAGCCTTCGTACTGCTTATCTGTACACATAAAATCACTTCTAATATGGATACGCTGCATGTGTTTCTCTAGAGATAACATGCCAGATAAAGAGACCTGGGTCTTAGCTATTACAGGGTCTCTTATATGCCGGATTGCTATTTTCCTAAAACAAAACTGATATAGCTATTTGTCCTATTGTCACATCAAGGGAGGTGCAGTGGGCCCTGACTGCCACCCAGCCCACTGTCCCTGCCTACTTGTCGTGCTGCCCTAGGCAGCAGACCCCAACTGGACGACAGCCCCGACGCTGCTAAGTGCAGGGCCGTCAGGGAAAACGCAGTGTCAAACAGTCCGGGTCGGTAAACGTACGGGAACGTATATGCCAAAAACGTAAGCCAGAAGAATAGTCAGACACAAGCCGGGGTCAAAACACAGTCAGGAGCGCAGTAAAAATCAAAGGCAATAACAGGA
>JAODAL010079553.1:0-12539 GCA_025379985.1 Phyllomedusa bahiana | reverse complement strand
CCAACCCCAAAAAAACCCCCCCGCTTAAAAACCCAATCCCCAGTAAAACACGCCAAACCCCACGAAACCCCCCGCTTAACCCCGTACCCCCTTTTAAACCCTTTTTCCCCCAAACCCGGGATCCCCAACCAAAAAATTACACACCAACACCCCAAAATCCAAACCCCAAACCCCAGCATTTAAACACGCTTTTAAAAAAACCCCCCCCCCGGGTTTTACACCGCTTTAACCCCAAAACCCCCCCCCCGGGTTTTTCCCCCCCAAAACAGATTAAAAAAAAAAAAAAAAAAACCCAAAAAAAAAACCCCTGTTAAAAACCACCTTTCAACCCAAAACACACAGCATTCCCACCTAAACCCCCAAGCCTGTTTAAAACACGCTAAAACCCCCACCAAAAACCCACAAAAACAAACCAAAATTACCCAAAACCCAAAAACACAATTATAAAAACCCCATTTTTAAAAAAAGGGGGGGGGAAAAAAACCCCAAAAAAACCCCCCCAACCCAAACCCCCCCGGGTGTATCCCCAACCCGGCTTTTAAAACCCACGCAAAAACCCCTTTTTAAAACAAACCCAACCTTTTTTTAAAAACACCCCCGAAAAATTAAAAACCCCTTTAAACCCAAAAAGGCCCAAAAAAACCGCTTTTTTAAAATGTTAAACCCCAAAAACCCCCAAATTTTAAAAACCCCCAAGAAAAAAAAAAAAAAAAAAAAAAAAACCCCACCCCCCCCCCCAAAAAAAACACCAAAAACCCCCCCCCCCAAAAGGTAAAAAAAAAAAAAACACCCCAGGGCATTTATACACACCTTTACACACACACGCCTGAAAACACACGCATACACAAACACGCATGTATACCCCCCACGCCTTTAAACAGGGCGCAACACCGATTTAACAAAACCCCTGAAAACCCCAAGCATGTATACACCCCAAAACCACAACGCATGTATACACACACGCATGTATACACCAGGGCTTTGTATCCCGCACACCATGTATACGCCCCCACACGCATAAACACACGCATGTATACACACACGCATGTATACTCCCCGCTTTAACACACAGGGAAAGTAAAACACACACGAAATGTATACACGCACCCCCAACACACACGCATGTATACACACACGCATGTATACACACAGAAAAAACCCCCCAAAAAACCGAAATGAAATTCAAAACGCTACACAAACACCATTATACACAAATGTTTTAAAACATACTAAAATTATAACAAAATCATGTATACAAAAAAACCCCAAATATCCCACATTCATGTATAACATACACGGGGTTTAAATATACACCCCCATACATGTTTTTAAAACCCAAAAGTTTTAAACAAACTTTACACACGTGTATGCACACACGTGTATACACACATACATATATGTAAAACACATGTATAAACACACGTATCCCAAAACGCAGGGTAAAACACACACGCAGGTTCAGGGCATGTATACACACGCTTTACCCCAAACGCTGTATACCACGCAGTATACAAAAACGCTTTGTTTACACACCGATGTATACACCCCCGAAATGTATACAACACCATAACACACAACGCATGTAAAAAACACGCATACACAAAAACCAAGCATGTATACACCCGCTTCCCCACACACACGCATACACACAAAAGCATGTATCCCACACGCATAAACACACCCATTTTAAAAACACACGCAAAACCACACACCGCATACCACAAAACACCATGTATACCCAGGGCCATACACACAAAACCCCCATGTATAACAGCTTTACACACACACGCATGTATACACACGCATACACACACGCATGTATACACACGCATACACACACGCATGTATACCCCCACCAGGGCATTTTTACACGCCAAAATTCCCAAAACGCTTTTCCCACACCTTTTCACACACCATCCCACCCCAAAGCATGTATAGACACAAAAACCATGTATGACACACAACACGAAAATACACACACGCTTTTTATTAAAACCGCAGGGATCCCACACGCATGTATACAAAAGGCATGAAATACAAAACCCCTTGTTTTTAACACGCTTTAACACACGCAACCCACACCATTTATACACGCTTTCCCACACCATGTATAAATACACAAATATACACATTTTATGTATGCAAAACACGTTTTTACACACTTTACATTTTATGTAAAAACAAGTTTTCCCCACGCATACACCCCCGCATGTTACACACGCATGTTTTACACACGCGTACAAAACCACCGCAAAACACACGGGGTACACACACACGCTTTACACCGCGTACAAAACACACCCATACACAAAAAGGTATTTTTTCAAAATGTATACACATACATAAAAACTTTTTCATGTATAAATACACATTTTGTATATACACACATACAAAAGGTGTATACAAAAACCCCCGGGGTTTTCACACTTTATTTAATGTAAAACACAGTACCCAACTTGTATTATAAACCCATGAAATCCCACACGCATACACACACTCAAGTTTTCCACACGCATAACCACGCATACACACCCAGGGCATATTCACACCAGGGTAAACAAAAGCATACGCGAACACACAAAAACGCATACACGAAAAAACCAAAACACGCATGTATACACACGCTTTAACACACAAAAACCGAAAGTTTTACCCCCGCATACCAACACCGGCATTTTAATACACACGCATCCCACCCCACACGCATGTTATACAAAACGCATACACAACCACGAAAAAAGTTTTAACCAAAACCCCCATAAACACAACACACGCTTTATACACACGCTTTACACACACCGCATGTTTTTCACACCATACCACCCCACCATTATAAAACTTGTTTACACCGCATACACAAAAGGGAAAGTAAACACCCATACAAGAACACAAAAAAAAACAGGGCATTTTATACACCGCAACACAAAACGCATACACAAACAGGGCATACACACAGCAGGGTATACACAAGCATAACACAAAAACGAAAACAAAACACGCTTTGTATACAACGCATATACACCCCTTGCACGCATGCTTCCCACACGCAAAATAAAACCTTTGCACGCATGCATACACAGCGATCCCACACACGCCTGTATCCCACCCAATACAAAACCCCCAAAGTTTTACAAAACGCAACACACACGCATTTTTATACACACGCAAAACCACACCCCCGGCATGTAAAACACCGCATACACACACGAAAAAAAGGGGGGTTTATACCCCAGGGAAGTTTTACACACGTTTACAAAAACACACACACACGCAGTTTTTACACACCCCAATACACCCCCCAACCCATGTATAAACCCCGATACACAACCCCTGTAATACCCCAACCATACACACACACGAAAGTATAAACCCCACGCGTTTTTCCACACGCATACACACACGCATGTATACACACGCATACACACACACGCATGTATACACACGCATACGCACGCATGCATACAAAAGAAATGTTTTACACAACGCATACACCCCACCGCTTTGTATACCACGCATACACACCGCTTTGTAACACACGCAACACACACACCATGCTTTCACACACACCACGCTTTGCATACCACCATACCACGCCCCGAAATGCTACACACGCATCCCCCGCATGTTTACACGCTTCACCGCACGAAATGTATACACAGGGCAAACAAAAAAGCCCCCGCATGTATAAAACAGCATACACCCCACAAAAACGCATGTTACAAGGGGCAAACCCCCCACACCCCGCATGTATCCCACAGGGCATACACACACGCATGTATACCCCACGGATGTTTTACCCCACGCATACACACACGCATGATCCCCAAAACGCATACAAGAACACACACGCAATGTAACAACACCATGTATAAAACCACGAATACAAAACACCCCAAAGGCATACCCAAAAACACGCCCCGCTTGCATACAAAACCCGGCATTAACACCGCACCATTTTTATACACACGCATAAACCCCAAACGCATGAATACCACCATACACACACACCATGAAAAATCCCCCCAGCTGTATCCCACACGCAAAACACAAAACCCCAAGCATGTATTCCCCGCATCCCAAAACACGCATTATACACAGGGATGTATACAACCCCGCCAAAACACACACGCAGTAAACACCCCAAAATACAAAAACACAAAACCAACGCATGTAAAACCCACGCATGTATCACACGCATGTATACAAAACCCCAATACACACCACCCATACCCCACACGCATGTAAAAAAACAAGCAACACCCCACGAAATTATACAAAGGGAATATAAACACACCCCAGGGTATACACCGCATACACACCCATGTATACACACGCATACACACACGCTGAAATTAAAACACGCTTTAACCCCCCACGCATGTAATACACAGGGCATCCCAAAACCCCCCCATGTATATACACACCATACACACGCATGAAAATTACCCCCACGCATACACCCACGCATGAAAAATATACACCCATGTACACACGCATGTAAAAACCCCACGAAATTACACACACACACCATTTTATACCCCACGCGTATACACACGATACACAAAAGCAGTAAACCCCACGCATACACACACCATGTAAATACACACGATACACACACGCATGTATTTTACACAGAAAGCAAAAGCAGGGTTACACACGCAAAAACACACACGCATTACCCCCAAAAGGGGCATGAAATACACACCCATGTATAACCAAAAGCATTTTTATACACCACCCATGCACAAGCAGGGAAAACACACGATACACACCCCGCATACACAAAATGCTTTGCATCCCACACTTCGGGTTTACAAAAGCATACACACACGCATGAATCCCACACCCCGCCCAAGTTTAAAAAACCACGCTTTTAAAAAATTTAACAACCAGGCATGTTTTACCACGCTTTAAAACACACAGGGAAAGTTTTTCACACGCATACACAAAATTAAAACACATAAAAAAAATATAAAATTTTAAAATGTATACACATACAAAAGGTGTATATACCCCACATACATGTAACACATTATCACACATACATAAAACCAACGGGGTTACACACATAAAAATATATGAAAAAACACATGAAAAACCCACATGTATAACCACACCAACCCATTTTAAAACACACGCATCACACACCAATGTTTTCACAACCATACACGCTACACAAAAAGCATGCACACACGCATGAAACAAAACGCATGCACAACCCCTCACACACCCCATACACAAAACGCATTTAACAAGAGAAAAAACCACCCCCGCAGGGTTATACTACACGCATGCACACACACCCCTGTATCCCAAAAACCCCCCGGCCGAAGCGCACACACCGCTTGAAATCAAGGGTTTGGGGCGCGCACCCCAAGCCATGTATACAGGGCCGCGCACACCACACCCCATTTTAATAAACCCCCGCTGTTAACCCCCCCGCGCCCCAAAACAAAACACACGCATTTATACACACAGCGAAAAGGCATGTTATAACGTGGCACACACCCCGAAAGAAATACACGTGCGCACACACCCCAAAATGAAAAACACCGGGGCCCAAACCACAAAACCCCGGCATGTTTTTACCCCACGCTCACACCCCCTTGAAATACAACAACGAAATTTATACACACCCTGTATAAAACACCCATTAACACACAAAAACCCCCCCCTGTATACACCCATACCCACCACCCCCTGTATACACAGGCATACAACACGCCGATACACACCCATACACAACACGCAGGGAAACAAAACCCAAAAACGCAAAACACACGCATGTATACACGCGCATACAAAACCGCAGGCCCCCAGATACAGGGCGCGCACACCCATGTACAACACCCAAAACACACACGCATGCACAAAAGCATGTAGGGCACCAAACGAAATGTATGCAAACCCCCCCATGTTTTAAAAAAACCAGGGTTATACACACGCATGTATACCACACACGCATACACACACGCATGTATACACACGCATACACACACGCATGTATACACACGCATACACACACGCATGTATACACACGCATACACCAGGGGCATACACACACCCCTTTACACCACCCAAGGGTATACACCACCACCAGTATACACCCACCATGTTTTACACAAAAGCATACACCAACGCATGTATACAAAAGCATACCACCGATACACAAACACCATGTTTTACACAAATGTTTACAAAATACATACATATACAAAATCATGAAATACACTTTACACAAAATACACATTAGGTTTTACACAAACACGGGTGAAATATCCCAAACATAAAATGTATACACATACACAGGTGTATATACACACATACATGTATACACATGTATACACATACATACACACGTGGATGCACACACGTTAACACACAAACATATATTAAAAAACACATGTATAAAAACCCATGAAACCCACACGAAATTACCCAGGGCCGGGTAACCCACACGCTTAATCACACCCTTTCCCCACACCATGTATACACCCCGCAATAAACACCCCCAAAATAAAAACCCACGCATGTATACACCCCCATGTATAAAACACGCTTGTTTCCCACACGCAACACACACGAATGTAAAACACACGCTGAAATACACACGAAATACACCCCAAAAACCCATGTATACCCCCAACCATGTATACCAAACCGCATTACAAAACCCCAAAGTATAAAACACGCATACACACACACGCATGTTTTACACACCATAACCAAAAAATTCTTTAACCCACCATTTTTTACCCCACCCCTTTGTATACACACGCATGTATACACACGCATGTATACACACGCATACACACACGCATGTATACACACGCATGTATACACACGCATGTTTTACAAAACCATGTATACCCACGCATGTATAAGGGGCCCCAAAAACACCACCCCATTTATAACCCCGCATACACTAAAAACACCATGATTTACACACGCATCCCACGAACCCCCCGCATGAATCACCCCGAAACCCACCCACCATGTATCACACGCTTTAACACCCCAACCATGTTTACACACGCATGTATACAAAAACCCATTTTTAACACAAAATGAATACCCCAGGGCAACACACGCATGTATACACACGCATGTATACACGCATACACACGTATGTATACACATACATAAATATACACAATCATGTATACACTTTAACACAAAAAATAAAAAATTTGTATACGGAAATTCAAAAACACGTGAAATCCCACCCATACAAATATGTAAAAACTGTTTACACACGATGTTTTTACCACGCATGAATACACACGCTTTTAACACCCCAAAATGTTTAACACCCCGCATGTATACACACGCATCCCATATACACGAAAAAACCACGCATGAAATTCACACGCATCCACACACGAAAATGTAAAACACCCCGCTTTTACCCCCACACACCTTTGTATAAAACCACCATAAAACCCCCACACGAAGTTACACACCCCCTTTTACACACACACGCATGAAATTACACGGCTTAACCCCACAACGCATGTTTTTACACACGCATGCACACACACGCATACACACGCATGTAAAACCAACACGCTTTACCAAAACCGCACGCTTGTATACACACGCATGTAAACAAAACGCTTTGCATATACACGCAAACCACAACCATGTTTTCACCCATCCCAAAAAACGCATGCATTTTACACGCATACACACACGCATGTATACACCCCATACACACACGCATGTATACACCCCTCATGCATACAAAACGATGCATATACACGCTTTACAAAACACGAAATGTTTAACACACGCACACACACACGCATGCACACACACAGGAAATGAATAACACAGGGCAAACAAAACACGCATGCATACACACGCATACACACACGCATGTATACACACGCAAACACACAAGCTTTAAAAACACACACGCAGGGTAAAACACACGATACACCACACCGCGAAATTAACCCCAAAAACCAAAACACACACGAAATGTATCACCCCCCGCATACCCCCCAAAACCTTTTTATACACACGCATAAAACCACGCATACACCACGCTGTAAAACACACCGCTTTCCCCACACACCATACCACACACGAATACACACCGCATTAACACACGGGTTTTTGTATACACAGGGGTTTAAAACACACACGCTTTGAAAACCAAAAACGCATACAAAAATTTGAATAAAATTTCACAAATAAACACTTTCAGTATACACATACACGGGTTTATATACACACATAAAAGTATACAATGTATAACAAAAAAACAAAAACCCCGGTATACACACATAAAAAATTTTTAAAAACACATGTATAAAAAACAGGGTATACACCCGCATGTATACACCGCATACCCCCACCATACACGATACCCACACGCATGAAAACACGCAGGTATACACACGTTTACACCACACACGAAGGGTATACACACACGCGACGCGCGCGCCCACAAAACCCCGCATTTTATACACCCCGAAATGTTTTACACCCCGGCTGCGCCACAACCCCACGAAATTGTATACACCGCGCCCACCAACACACCGAAAGGTAAAAACCCCGGACCCCATGTATACACGCGCCCCTTTTGTATACACGCGCGCATTTAATACCCCCCCGCACGCACACACACGCATTTATTACCCCCTTTCCCCGCCACAAAAACCGCATGTTTTAACACGCCCCGCGCACACCCGCATGTAAAACACGCGCGACAAACACAAAACGATGTTTTTACACACGCTTTACACCCCACGCAAGTTAACACACCTGGCAGGGTTTTAAAAAACCAAATTTTAAAACAAAACGCAGGTATACACACACGCTTTACAAACAACCCTTTATACACACACCTTTACACACACACGCCTGTATACACAACCGCATACCCCAAAACAGGGCCTGTTTTTACACACGCATACACACAAAAAACGCCTGTATAACACAGCTTACACACACTCCCCGCCCCTTGAAAATACAAAAACCGCATACAAACACCCGCCTGTATAAACACCTTTACACACCCAAGGGCCGTAAAACACACCTTTAAAACCCCCCACACCTGAAAATACACACGCATCCACCCACCCCACGCTTTGGAAAACCCCAACACGCAAACATACGCATGTAACCGGCTTTCACCCACCCCATTTTTATACAGGGCGCATACCCGCGCCCCAAAGTGTATACCCCGGCGCGCTACCACGAAATGTTTTAAAACACGGGCACCCCCGCATTTTACACCGCATGAAACTCACGCATGTACACAAACGCTTTACACACACGCATGTAAACACAGGGCTTTACACACATGCAAAACACAAAAAACGCATTTATACACATACATAGATAACACAATCAGGGAAAACATACACAAATATACAAAATTAAATTGTATACAAAATACAAGGTGTAAAAAACACAATACTTTTAAATACAAATTTTAAAACACATACATACAAAACGGGGAGCAAACACGTGTTTTACACACATCCCATATATTTTAAAACCATGAAAAAAAACAAAGTATACCCCACGCATAAAACAGCATTTTTTACACACACCCCTTTGGAAAACCACACGCTTGTATCCCAAACGCATAAACACCCCGAAATTACCACGCATGATACACGCAAGAATACACACGCATGTATACACAAAAATTACACACACAGCATGAATTCACACCCAAGTATACACGCATGAAATACACAGCAAAACCCCCACACCCCATGTATACACACCATAAACACAAAAGGCAAACACACACAGAAATGTATACAAAACCATCACCCCCGCTGTATCCCAAAACGCATGTATACAAAACGCCCCTTGTTTTAACACCGATGTTTACAAAGGGAAATTAAAAAACACGCTACAAAACGTTTTAAAACCACATCCCAAAAAAATTTTAAACACAATCATGTATACACATACACAAATATACACATGTATACGTGTAAGAAACACAGTGATACACTTTTTAAAATATATTTTAAAAACCCCATTTTAACCACGCATGTATACCCCCCCATACACACGCATGTATACAAAACCGCATTTATCACACCCCCATACACACGAAATGTAAAACACACGAAAGCAAAATACCGCATACAAAACCGCTTTGTAACACACGAAAAAAACACACACGCATGTATACACACGCATACACACACGCAGGTTTACCCACCAACAAAACACGCTTGTATACACACGCAGTATCCCACACGAATGTTTTACACCCCATACACAAAACCATTTTATACACACCATGTATAAAACACGCAAAAAAACCCCCAAACGCATTTATACAAAACGAAAGTATAAACTCCGCTTTACACCCCCGCATGTTTTCACACGCAACCCACCATGTCAAAACAAAACCCAGGGTATACAAACCATCACACGCTTTTTATACACAGGGCATGCAAATAAAAACGCTTTACACAAAACCATGTAAAACCCCAACGCATGTTAAAACACCGCTTTACACCCCACCTTTTATAACAGCATACACACACCATGTAAAAACCGCAGTATAACCCCGCATACACACACGCATGTTTTACAAAAGCATGTATAAAAAAGGGAATTTTTAACCACCATACCCCAACGCACAAAAAAACCAAAAACATGTATACAAAAACGAAAGGTTTTACAACCCTTTAACAGGGCTTTACACCCGCACCCCCACACACGCGGGTTACCACGCGGGTTTTACACACGAAAACACCGCATTGAAAACAAAACGCATGTTTTACAAAACCCGGCAAAAACACACGCACCCCATGATACAAAACCTTTGTTTACAAAAGCATTTTTAATTTAGGGCATGGAAAATACACGCTTACCCCAACACGCATGAAATACACCCCGCTTGCATATCACCATACCACCCCACGCTTTGTATACACACGAATACACACCCCCAATGTTTTACACACCATGTTTAACACACCCCATACACACACACCTATGTATAAACACGCTTTAAAACACACACCCATGTATACCCCCACGCATACAAAACACACGATTTTAATACAAAAGGCGTAAACCCCCCTTTACCACACACGCATGTATAGACACGCATGTTATACACCCGCATTATCATACGCATCCCATTACCCGCAACCCCACACGAAAGTATACAAAACACTAACACACACAGGCATACACACCCCTTTGCATATCCCACCAACACCCCCACGCATGTAAAACCACCCCGAAACACACAAAACCCGAAATTTAAAACACCCCCCCTTTGTATACACAGGGCTTTACACACCCCAAAAAATAACCCCCCGCATTAAAACACGCATACACAAACCCCGCTTTGTATCACCCCGTTTACCCCACACACGCATGTATACAAAAACCGCAACACACACACGCATGTTTTACACACGCTTTACACACAGGGAAAGTAAAACAAAACCTTACACACACGCATGTATACACACGCATGTAAACACACGCATGTAAACAAAAGGGCTTTCCATACATACGCATCATACAACCCCAAAAACAACACGCTTGGTATACAAAAGCAAAAGGCCCAAACACCCCTTACCCCCAAACACCGCTTTACACAACACGCATGTATACCCCCGGGCTACACACAACACGCTTTGTAAAACACACCATGTTTACAAAAACAAAATGTAACACGCATACACACGTATGTTACAAAATTACATAAATAACAAAAATCATGTATACAAATACACAAATAAACACATTTTAAAAGGTATGAAACCACTTTGAAATACCAAATAAAAATATGTAAAACATGTTTTAAAAACAGGGCCATACAAAACCCCGCTTGTATACACACGCATTATCCCAACCCGGCGTAAAAAAAAACCCCTCACACCCATACACACACGCATCACAAAAAACGCATGTATACAACCCCGCATAAACACACACAAAAACCACACACGCATACACACACAACAAATAAACACACCTTTAACAAAACGCTTGTATACAAAACCCCATACACAGCAGGGTATAACACCGCTTTGTATACACATAATAACACACACGCATGTATACACCCCACCGCTCCCCCAAAACGAAATGACACAAAACCGAAATGTTTTTCAAAACGCATTATACAAACCATGTTTCCCCAAAACGCATGTAAAACACAAGCTAAACACACACCGCATGTAAACACACGCATGTATCCCAAAACCAACACACACACGCTTTGGTTATAAAACCATACACACAAAAACGATTTATACACACGCATACACACACGCATGTATACACACACTTTGCATTTAAAAAAACCGCCATACCCACAAAAGATGTATACACAGGGAAATACACACAAAAACCCATGAATTTAAACCACCGCATAAACACACACCCTGAATACACACCCATACACAAAAACGAAATTATACAACCGGCATTCCACAACGCGTTTTAAAAACACGCGCATCCCACCCCACGCGCATTTTATACACCCCGCATGAAACACGCTGTATACACGCCAATGCACACCCCCGGCATTTACA